>PVHY01006129.1:0-77033 GCA_004024945.1 Uropsilus gracilis
CATCTTTTCATGTGCCTGTTGGCCATCTGTGTGTCTTCTTTGGAGGAATATCTGTTCAAATACTCTGCCAATTTTTAAATTGAGTATTTTGGTTGTTGTTGAGCTTTCTGAGTTCTTTATATATTTTGGATATTAATCTCTTGTTGAACATATGGTGAACACACAACTTCTTCCAGCTGGTAGGATGTCTTTTCCTCTTGATGACAGTTTCTTGCTCTGTACAGGAACCTTTTAGGTAGAGTTCCATTTGTTTATTCTTGTTTGTTATTGGAGTTTAGCCTCAAGAGATATCATTAAAACTAATGTCAAGGAGCTTATTGCCAATGTTTTCTTCTTTGTATTTTATGGTTTTAAGTTTTACACCCAACTCTTTATCCATTTTGAATTGATTTTTGTCCGCATTAGGTAGTAGTGTTTCATTCTGTTCATGTGGCTCTCCAGTGTTCCCATCACCAGATACGGAAAAGACCTCACCTCCATCATATACTTTTGGCTCATTTATCATAAATTTGTATATGTGTAGTTTTATTTCTGGGCTCTCAATTCTGTTCCACTGGTGTGATTTTATTCCAATTCAATACTATGGTATTTTAAATGCAGGTTTTATAGTGTAGTTCAAAGTTGGGGACTGTGACTATTACTATCATTTTTGCTTTTCAGCATTGTTTTTGCTATGCAGGGTCTTTTATAGTTTGAAATGATTTTTTTTTTCATTTTTTTTTAGTTTCATGATTTTTTTTTTCTGTGAAGAACACCATTGGGAACTAGACAGGAGTTACAATGAATCTGTATATTGCTTTAGGTGATAAGGCCATTTAAAAGATATTAATTCTTCCAATCTATAGACTACCCCTCTATTTTCTTGTGTCTTATTTTTCAGCCATGTTTTATAATTTTCAGTGTACAGGTCTTTCACTTCTTTGGTTAAATTTATTCTAAGGTATTTAATTTTTCTTGATATCATTGTAAACAGGAATGTTTCCTGATTTCTGTTTCTGCTTGTTATTTGAATATAGAAATGCAAGCCATTTGTATATTCATTTTGTAACTGGTCACTGTTATTTATTTCTAATAGCTTTTTTTTTTTTGCTGGAATCTTTGGGATCTTCTTTGTATATTATCATGCCATCTGCAAATACTGATATTTACTTCTTCCTTTCCAGTTTGGATGTCCTTTTCTTCTTGCTTTTCCTAAGGTATCCAATGTTGCACTAAATAGTAGTGATAAAAACAGACTTTTGTCTTATTCTTGATCTTAGAGGAAATGCTTTCAATTTTTACTATTGAACATGATATTGGCTGGGGGTTTATATATGGCTTTTATATGTTATGTTCCATCTATTCCCATTTTATTGAGGGGTTTCTATTACAAAAGAATATCAGATCTTATTGAATGCTTTTTCTGAATCTATTAAGATGATCATATGATTTTTGTCCAACCTTTTGTTGATAGGGTATGTTTACTGATTTTTGATACAGAAATGAGGCTTTGTAGGCTAGTGAGTCAGGCAATCAAGGGGGCCACCAGTTATGTGCAAAAGCACCACCGGAGGTGGGGAGACAGTGTATTGTGTGTATGTGCCTTAGTGTGTTTTAGTTAGAAGCCTGCCTCAGTGGCAGAAATGAAGCCAAGCTGTTAGGCCTTTTTCACAGGAAGATAGAACGCCTCAGTCTATTGCCTGTTGCTGAGCCTTGGGGGTGAAAGGTGGTTAAGAACTTTTTTCCATTGGTTACATTGAGTCCAAGTAACCTGGGAACTTGGGTTAGTGCCCCAGTTCTGTCCCCCTCAGACTCCCCTACTCCTCCAGCATGCCTGTGAAATCACTGAAGCTCACAGGTAGCAGGATTGTCCAGCAGAAGAAAGCTACTCTTCTGTTCTCTGGGGATCAGGCTACACTGGTCTGGGTAAGAACAGAGGATGATTGTGTGTGGAGCTTTATAAATAGCTCCAAATATTTAGGCACAGTCTATGTGCCTTCATCTGTATTCTTGCTTCAAGCCCTGCAAATTTAGGGGTGTATCTACAGGGTTGTTCAATGCGCAGACTCGGTCATGAGCTATCATCCCTCACCAGGTGCCCGAGAGTCAGCAGTTGTCTTGGACTCTCATGGTTTACACAGAGCTTCACTTAAACCCGAGTGCCTTCACCTGACCTTAGGATGGAGACTGACTTGTCAGGACCCCCAGGGAGCCAGAACCTTCCAGAATTCACCTAAGCAGTGATAAGGGAGGGGTACAGCTATCTTTCTGGACACTCCCTTGGGGTGACTTGGGGTATGTGACTTTAACCAAGCAGCATCCCCTTCTCTGGCTTCCCAGGGCAGCCACCACAATCCTCTACTTCCTTTCCCCCAATATCCTGAGATCTGAGGAGCCCACTAGATGGAGTATTTTTCTTCCCTAATTCTTACTCAACTGGTTATTGAACTTTCAAAAAAGTTTCTTAGAAAACCAGAAAGAAAAGAAAAAAAAATCTGCTTTGCGAAGTTGGGCTATGTGTGGCCTTTGGAAAAACCAGCCCAGGCCAGGGGCCCCCTCTTGCTCCAGTCCAGAAACAGGGAGATAGAGCAAGGGCTCCCCAGCTACGAGCAGTCTCTGTGAGTCATCTGTAGGAGTCTGATTGCTCTCATATCCTTGCTGATGTTTTTCTCTTGAGCACTGCCAGGGGCTAGGCCCCAGAGACGGGCGGGGTCACAGGCCTGGACTTCTCAGACTTGCTTGTGGTCAGGTTGCTTGCTGCCTGCTGGGAAGACAGATGCTGCACAAGTCATTTCACCTGAGATAAGTACAAGAAAGGAGGTTCAGGGTGAAGTTGCGGAGCAGGTACCGGAGAGGGAAGTGACTCTCCCAAAGTCACACAGCTAGTGGCTGGCTGTATGATAAGCCCTTCTCAGTTCAACTCATTCTCCCACGATCACACCGCCAGCCCAGATGGCTGAGGTTGCCTGGGATGGAAACAGCTTCCTTCCAGACGCTCTTCGGGGAGCACATGTTTAAGAACAGTCAGAGACTCTGTTCTTGGGCCATTTCCATCTCACTTCTTGGTCAGCCCAAATGGGAAAATTTCCCAGAACACCCCCCCCCACACCTCCACCCCTCTAGCAGCTGTTCGCCCAACTGCTTCCACGTGGGAAGCTTGAGAAATAAAAGCTGTTTTATGCCAGTAGGTTGCACTGACCAGTCCAGAACAGCTGGCATCAGCTCCATAGTCAGGGATCAGAGCCCTCTGCGTTGTAGGTGACTTCGAAGCCTGGTTCCGCTGATCACTTTCCCATCAACTCTGCTCTGGCCCAGTGTGCCTGAGTCACAGCAGTGGCCTTGGCCCCTGGTGGTTTACAAAGACTGTACTTTCCTCCCATGTAGCCCTGGCACTTGGCGAGGCAGCTGTTTTGAAAGCATCTGGCTGGGCTGGTGCCAGGCTCTTGGTCCTTCAGTCTGGACTGGATGTGGCAGTCAGGGCACAGGTATCTTTCCAGCTGGGTGGTGATGGAAGGGCTGTGCCATCTTGCCGCTGGACAGGTGCCTGGAGGGGGTCATGTCTGCCGGAATTTGAACAGTCTGTACTCCAGGGGGAAAGGATGTAGAAGGGAAGGTAGAGGGAAGCATCTGCTCCTCTCCGGAGATCGTAAGTAGTTTCTGGCTACCTGGTGGAATCTCCTTCACATTTTAAAAGAAATCCTGTAGGAACTAAGGGGCAATGATTTATGCAGAGGCTTTCTGTGGAGCAGTGGAAACCAGTCCTCAAGGCAGAGAGGTGGCACAGCCAGCCTCATGGGGGTGCAGAGGGAGGTAGGAGAGGGAAATGGAGGTCTCTGTAGCCTGCAGGCAGCTTGGTACCCCTACTGCCCTCAAAGTCCAGCAGGGTTGCCGAGTCTGGACAGTCAGGTCCAGACTGCTTGGAGGTCACTTTCTGCCTATCTTCCCTGCTCTCCTTCTCTCCAGCATGATCCCCTGGTACCTGAATCAGAGAGGGAAGGAAAAAGGAAACTGACCCCTTTATTTATGGAAGGAAGGTGAAGATTGACCAGACCCCAACTAGGGGCAGGGAGGAAGTGGAACCCTGCAGTGAACAGTGAAGCGTTCATGAGTTGGACAGTCTCGTTTCTAAATTGAGTCTGTTTTGTGATTTAAAATATGTTGGAAAGTCCCTGGGACTGCTGACGACTTCATCCAGTGGAAGGGGACAGAGACACAAATTAAATAAGTAGGTGTTTTAATTATATATCATGAGTTCTCGTTTAATGTCACATTTACATGAGTGTCTCATTCACTAGTGAGTACAGATTATGTAACTTACCCAGGCTTCAGATAATCATTGGTGGCACCCAGATGAGACTCCAAGACTGTCTGGTTCCCATGCCTGTGACAAGACGGGTGTGTGGAGGCTCTGGGGAGAGCAGGCTAGGACCAGGGCAGAGGGGGGAGAGCAGGTCGATTCTGAAGGTGTGGAGCAGGTGCTGGGCTCCCCAGAATGATCAGAGGCCTTGTTGGAGCAGGGTTGGCCTGGCAGGAGAGCCCCTTCACAATTGGTTCTGTGGTAGCCCTGCTACCAGGCCCTGGGTGTAGCTGGTAGAGAGGACTTTTCCTTGGAATCCTTTCTCTATCCACTCAAAAATAACCCACCTCCTGGCCTTGCTTCTGATCCCAGCTCCAGGTTCTTGAAGGAGTAACCTGAATTTGGGTATGAGTGTTCCAAGGCTTCTTCCTACTCTCAAGGTCCAAATAGCCCACGTCCATCTAGAACTTCCACGTGTGACCTCCACAGTCAGATTACATGAATTAGGCACACTGCAGCTGCAGTCATGGGAGTATAGTAGAAAAACACCCACTTGTCACCTTTTTTCATTGTGAGTCTCCCTGGCACTGGTCTGGGCCATTCTGCTTTTTACCGGGTAATTGCTCTCAACTTTGAACCTGCTCCTATTTCTATTTTAGCCTCTACCAACTTAAAAACAGAAATAAGATGTCAGTTGTCTGTTTAAATGCTCAAAATAAAATGTAAGCCTTTAAGTAGGGCCTGAATGTGCCTACGTGAACTGTCCCATCTTCTCCAGAATCCTCTCCCATCCCATGTGGCTCTTGTCACTGAGCCCTGGCCTCACACCTGGCCTTCTGTGGGGATCTGGACCGCATGGAGCCCACCTATAACTTTTTCCATCACTAGTATTTTCCCCCCAGGAATACATGTTCCCCTGTTCTTGGTCTGGGAACACAGGCCTGTTCTGATGATTAAATGGCTATGAAAGACAGGGGAGATATCTGTAAATGTGCTTGACTCTGTGCCAGGTCCTGTACCTTCTAGCACAGAGGAAGTTGTACAAGCTACTTTGTGAATGGAATAGCTCTAGCTGAACAAGACTTATTGGACACTTTAGCTCATAGTAATCAGAGAACACTGATGAATAGTGAGTTGGAAATCAGTGATAGGCTGTTAAATGGGAAACTGCCGAATTATCCTTTGTTCCTTCAACATCACTCCAGCATTTTCATGGTATCTCAGTCCTCCACAGACCAACAGGATGAGTTATTGTTCTGCTTTAGCAACCAAAAAACTGAGGCTCAATCAGGTTAAGTAAGTTGAGCAAGTTACATGATAGAATGATCTCGCATTTGATCACATGGCCATATGAACTGAGCACATGAGCACCAGCTCTCGGTCTTTGAGCAAAATAAGTAACAAAAACAATGCCTGAAATAATAGGGTTTCCTTCAAATATGAGTAAAAGGATATTATTCAGGAATGAATTGAGGGCTGTTTGTAGTAGCATCTCAAATTTTCATGCAGAAACCCTGAGTACCATCATCTTAGAATGTCAGTCTTTGAGATAGGGCCTTTGAAGATGTAATCAAGATTAAGTAAGGTCATTTAGGTGCAGTGCTAATCCATGAATGATCACCTTATAAAGAGACTACTGTCCACATTTTGTCTGCTTTCTACAACCTAGATTCTTTCCATAGTTTTATGGGCGCCAGTTACTATGGAAAAATATGCCATGTGTGAGGGTGTGGATGCAATCACTGGAGGACAAACACTGACTACTGCTTAGGACAGAAGTGGTGTTGCAAAGGGAGAACTCTAGACTAAAGTGGTGTTGCAAAGGGAGAACTCTAGACTAAAGTGGTGTTGTAGAGGGAGAAATCTAGCCTAAACCATTTGAGTTGACAGATTCTGGCATAGGCTTTGTAGGAAGAACAGGGTTTTGTTCCGGGGAAGCTGGTGGTGATACCTGGTTAATTTCTCAGGTCTGTGAATAAGTCACCATTAGATTATGAAAGTGGAAAATCCAGTACCCCAAAACCCACAGCAGGGCCTGGGGTTTGTCTAGCAGGGGTTTATCTAGTCTGGGGTTTGTCTATGTGGCTACCTAGAAGTACTCCCCACAAATTTCTCTGCCACCTAAAAAGCACAGGTCAGAGGCCCAGTTTCTTAGGCCTACTTGGGGTGCAAGACTCATCCATACCTTCCCAATAAGCCAATGAACAGACAAAGGGGAGCCTGTGTTGACAAACACTTTTGAGAAGGGAGTAAATGGACCCCTTTTCTCCAGCGGAGACTGAGCAGATGACCAAACTTTTCTCCTTGGGACACAGGCTCCCTGTGTTCTTTCCTGCTTTCCCTAAGACTTCAGTCAGGCATGGCCATGTGAATGCTGGCCAATGACACGTGGTGAGTGTGCGCTACATTACTTCCCATGCAAAGTCCTTCCATTCTGCAGCAGCTTGAAGGCTGAAGCTGGAAGATGGAAGGAGTCAAACCCTCTCAGGCCGCTGCTCTGCATACTCCCCTGAATGCTTGGGTATCCTCCCCAGCAAGTCAGAGGCAGCTTCAAACATCAAAATAACAATGAGGCAGAGATAAGAATCTCTGCCGGCTTCCTGAGTTGAACGTCATACTCTGGCCTAACTAGAATTCCTGTGGTAAAAGTACAGGAAGGTATTAATAAAACAAAACTGCTAATAACTGGCTGAAGGAAGCCGTCTTTACAGTCACTTGGGCCCTTCTTGGATCCCCAATTAATTTCAAAAGGTTATTTAAATTTGATTAACAAAATAAATTGTTCCAAAGGGCACATATTTAGCTGTACCTTAAATATTACCTTGAGGGGCATCTGCCTTCTTAAAGTGAGACTGCACAAGAATCTTTAGAAACCGCTTTACTCTTCAATACTCAAGTTTCAGTAAGCTCTGCTAAGGAAGTACTTCACGGTGACCTTTTATTGGGGGTTGCAATCTATAGTGACCAAGGTTTAAGGATGACAGACAACAGTAAGTTATGCAATCAAAATTTTAATAACAAAGATACTATTTTAAACATGGTCAAATATACTTGGCTAAGTCCAGATTTTAAAAAACAAAAGTATCTAGCCCAACAACCATACAGCTTTGTACAGAACATTCCATAGATTGACAGAAAATACAATTTGAGCACAAAAATAAAAAATTTAAAGAGAATCTCTAAGCAGCATTTAATTTTTGCAAAACAGACATATATCTTGTACTGATTAAATATCTACAAGTGCTTTTCCTTTACAAAAATACATATATTCTTAATAGACTAAGTCATTAACAATGACCTGGTAATTCTTTCACTTCAATTTGAATGATTTATAAGCTAAATCTTACAACCACAAAAAGGTTTTTATTTGTATTAAGATGTTACCACTTTTGACAAAAAAAGCTTAAAATATTTTATATTTCAAAGGAAAATTAGCAACAGAACTGTACAATAGATTCTATGATGGTTTTACTTCACATGAGGGCTATTCTATTAAAAGCTGATGCTTGCTGTTGTGGTGCCAGATGCAGGAATGCAGCACGGCTGGTGCTCCCCACAAGCTCGTGTCATGGACCACAGCTTCATAAGGACACTTGGGCCCCCATCCCATTCTAAAACACACAGCGAAAGAAAACCGACCCCAAACAACGTTAAGCCAAACTCATATTTATTGTGTACAATTCCTGCTCCAGTGGACTGCTGTGAAGTCTAGGGGTAAATCTGTTACTATCTCTACATTGCCCCGAAATACTCAATTGTCATCGTACTAGATTAGTTTTCTTATTCCATGCAGCTCTGAGAGATGGAAGAAAACTCAATCCAGTACTGAACATGCATCTGTTTTCACTTGATTCAAGATTTAAAAGATAATTAAAATTGAAAGCATTTCTGAAAAAAATCTGAGTCCCAGGAAAAGGGATCAGGGATATGGACACATTTTAATGAGCATTTCAAATAAGTAAAATATTTCTAAGTTTATAACTTTCTGAAAAGGGAGTGCTCAAGAGTTTGAATTCTATTTGGAAATGTAGTAGGGACAGCAAGTGAACACACTATTTCTGAATATAACATACACTAGGAAGGGAATGATTTTTAAATCATTGGGGAAAATGCCACCATTTTAAGAAAAAAAAGCTATAAAAAATCCTGTAATGTAGATTTGAATAGTCTTTAATGAATTTTCAGGCTGATATTTTTCCATCAAAATGCTACTGAGCTGGATATATTGGGTAAATCCAGAAAGAGTTACTTTGTACTCTGAAAAGTTTCTAGGTCTCTAACACATTTGACATTTTCCGATTCTTTTATAAACCAGCACTAACAGACCCTGTACTGTAGGAATGCAAATCAGTGGCAACCTTTCTAATTTTTCTATTTCTAATTCAGAAAATTAAAGTCATGGCAATTTCACTTTTGTAAATGATATATACAACCAGCAAAACTACTGATGATAACCCAGAAAATGTTAGAGTGTGCCTCATTTTATCCTAGAAGAGGTGGTTTACTGACTTCATTGCCTTAGCAGACGCCATGGCATGAGCTCCCAAGGAGAATGGGGCAGGGAGTGTGTTTAACTTTCATTGTGTATGAGATCTGCAACCATTTTGCCAAGTTTGGCTGTATGGCTAAAGTCTAATGATAAAGTAATTGCTGAGATGAGTTATCTTTTATGGGGAGAAAAAATAAAACAGACTCTAGAAAATTTTGCTTTGGAATACAGAAATAGCACTTACGTAAGTCTAACAGAATGTACTATTTTCTGTGCAAGTAAGCACATCAGCATTTTTATCAGAGACTGTCTTTAATACAACTTCTCATCGTACTAAGAACCCAAAAAATACGTGTAATTTTAGATTTTAGTGCTTCCATGGGATAAAAATTTTCTCAAACTAAAATTTAAAATCTTCAATTTCAATTTCATTTTTCAAAGTACGTATTTCTTCCACTTTTCATCCACAGGAAGTCTATTTGCTGTTTCTTTTTCTCATCTTTGAAGTTTTTCTAAGATCAGAGAGTGTTTAAAAACAATGAAATTATTTAAAAGGAAGTGTACTCTCAGTAAAGCAAGAAAACCCTGCATTTGACTGATCTCATTATGAAAATTTAAAGCCTTTCTTTGGTGATATTTTAACAATTAATTGTTATCAAATGATATAAAATTAAATTTTAATCTGTAAGTTTTCAACTTCCAAACTACTCAAACTGTCTCTTCAAAACATGATTGATAATTAAGAGTTAATAGTCTTTGGTGATATCTATTTTCTTAGAGATCACTACAACTGGCTAGTGCGTACATATGTAGCCATTCATAAGAGACAGGTAAAGAGAGTCAAAAATCATGCAGTAAGTCTAAAACAGAAATGCACTTTAGCAATGAGGCACTTTCTCTTAAATATTTCAATAAAGCTAAACAGTTCACAAAACTTAACTCACTTTTTCTTCCCTACTTAAGAACCACTGAGATTACCTTTGAGTGTATAATACAGTTGAGCAAACACATTATTTTCATAAAGTTGGCGTATTAATATAGGACAGATTTTCAATGAATAAAGAAATACTTTTCTAAAGGGAAAGACAATACCCCAAGGTAACTGTATCCCAGACTGCATGATCTAATTAATATTACCTCATTAATAGTGTTTATATTTTCATACTTCTTAGACACATTCTGTTAATCTAGAGAAAAGGCCACATTCTGATTTTTCTAGTATTTGATGATTGATTACTTCAATTAAAGTAATGGTTGCAACCAGAGTCTTTCTTTACATCCATGGTTTCTTGACCTTTTTACATCTATGATATCTAAGGCAGAGAAAACATTACAAAATCTTTTACGGAAGTAAAGTTCTTTTAGTTTATTGCTTAAGAAACAACAGATTAAAGAAAAACTTAATTTTATTTTGATTTTGCAGATCCAGCATGACTATTCCTATAGATTTATATAAAGTTTATTTCATTAGCACCCTAAATTTATAAAGCTAACAATAACAGTTGCCTGAATGTTTCATGTTTCCTATACCTGGTTCTTGCTAATTTGATCCCTGTCTTAGAAGATAACTAACTGGACTTAGTATGCTACTAGACGTGGATATAGTCCCAGGCACTCAGAAAGTTAGGGCTGAAGATACCCAGGGAGGTTAGGCTAAAGAAGCCAATGGTTCTAATAGTGACACCTACCTTGTTTGGAACCATCACAAAATGTGTACCTTTTCCCAAGTGACAGTCGATGCCTTTCTTCAAGGGTTTGACATATTTTGGCACATATTCAATTATTTTTCAACAAAAGCATTAATGCATTAACATTAAATAAAGGAACTTTACATATAACTTCTCAATTCTGTAATTGCTTTCTATATGCTTCCTTGGAAGATAGTGGAATCATGTATGATGAAGGTAACTGATGACTTTTGAAGAGATGTTATATGTAAAACTCAGGGAAGGCTTTAAGTTTTGGTTGGGGGCCCAAACAGGTCTTAACTGTGGTTTTTAAAAGGCATTCTCAGTTCATTTTGAGTTAAACTTCCATACATGAAAACCACTGACTTAGTAATATTTAAATTATAAACTTATCACCTCTAAGAAAAATTTCAGGGCATTAGATTTCACAATAGGACAAAACTTCTGTAGCTAAAGAACAAATTCATTTTTGGTTGGGTTAATAGTCTGCTCCAAGCATTTAAAGAGTTAAAAAACATGCCTTTTAATTTCTGCTTGTGAGCCTTCCCATGAGTTAATACAACCTAACACAATGAAATCAATCAAGTATCGCCATACCCCTTTTCACAAAAGCCAGAACAAAACAATAAATTTTAATATAAACTTTTGACTTGAAACAAAGATATATGGGAGAGACAACTGTAAAGTTTCAGCCTTTTACACTGTGAAATGCATCAATATTCAGTTGTATTTTGTATGTTTTCCAGAGTTGTACTGCATTTTATTTCTAAGCATATTGATATTCAATGGACATTAATTTGTGATATATTTTACTGGAGAATGTAGCATACCTACCACATACAGTATAAAAACTACATGTGTAACACAGTTGTCTGTGTTATTTCTAAAATAAGTTTTCTGAACTTTTAAAATTTTTCGTTAGTCTGAAAAGATTAACTTTTTTGTTTAAAGCAATTGGTAGAATTTAATTTCTAAAGAAGTTTTTTGAAACCAATTGTAAAATGTAAAAAGTTTAAAATTAAGCTCTTCATTAAAGGTAAGACTTCCTCTGACTTGGCAAACCAACCTCAAAAGGAACGGAAGACTTAAAATTTAAAATTAAGGATATCATCACAGCTCTGATCTTACTGAACTTGTGTATAAAACAATAACCCCATTTCCTCCTGATTACAACAGCATCTAAGATATCATTAAACCATTATTCTTGGTTAGCATATTTATCTACTACAATGCATTTTATTCTATTTTATGCATATGTTTTGGAAATATGATAAGTGAGTTTTTAATCTATAGTTGCTTTGAGACATTTGCAACCCATAAAATAGCTAATGCTATCTGTTCTAAAAATCCTAATACTTAAAATCATCAAAATCCTCTGCATGCCACAATGACACACACCAGGCCAACTTAAAGAGAGGGTATACTCAAATTAGAGCAACAACAGGATGATGTACAGAAAATGGACTATACAGTGATGTTTCATGGAGCAGCACCCGCTTGTCATAAGGCATTATGAAAGGTTAACCTTACATACACATTGATTTTGTTAGAAGTAAATGGGATCAGCTGCCAACATTTCAAATGCTTGTGAATCTAACTTCAGTTCTCTAAGAAGTCATACACATTTTCAATCTGGAGGGCTAATACGTCCTCCTTGTGCAACTGGTAGACTACACAGACAGATGACCGAAAATGTCTACAATCAAACGTGCACTAATGTTAAAGAGTAACGAATTCTTTTCAGAGGACTTGAACACTCAAACTATTTTTTTGCACACAGAAAGCTAACTGAGAACAGGACAGTGGCTCAACAACCACTTGTCTAAATATATTTTCCATACAAAATAATTTCAAGATAGAATTAGTAGTTTCTTGTACAGTACTCTATTTAAACAAGAATAAAGTAGTATGTGAAAACTACAACACCACATAGATTGAGCCACATTACTAGTGTAGTCAAACATCAGAACAGTCTTGGAACAAGCAAGCAGAATATTCAGATGGCTGAATCACAGCTGCATACCTGTTTGACTGCAGCCGTGACTTGTACACTGTGAGACAGCACGAATACCTTACGCAGATGGTTCAGTAGCAGAATGGCACTTGGTTTGCTCTTAATAAAAATAACATAAATGCAACTGACAATTTAGAGACAGACAGTGGCCTTATTTGCATGCTGAAAGTCTGGTTGTGTCCCTCTAGTCCACACACGGTTCACTGTGCAATCTGTCGATGAGTAAACAAATAGTGCAGGATTCATCTCAGTGGGATCTAGGCCCTTTGGTCTAACCGAAATCAATTCTTGGTCGGTACTGCAATACCATGGGGTAGGACTAAAAATAAAAACAGATGATGAATAAGACTGTTTACATAAAGACAATATTTTCATATACAAAATATTTTAAGAACGCGGCATTATCATTTAGAGTATCTCTGGTACTAGTGATTATGTCATCACTAAAACTATTTTTTAAAATTGGCCTTTTTCTAGTATCAGTCAAGTTTTCCATAGTATGAAACAAAGGTCAAATTTAGAGCCCTATCGATACTCTGTCACTTGCATTAACGCAACACTTAGGAAGAGGCAGGGCCTGTGGAGGACTGAAAGCTACACACCTGCTTAAAGGCGCCAATCTTTAACTCTGTGGAGGCAGAGCAAGTCCACAAGCACTCCAAGCAGAACTACTGCTGGTGAGAGCGCAGGGCTCACAGTCTTTATGAGACCAGGGCAGTTTTCACAAATCTGTGTTTAAGTTTGACACTTTCTTTTTAGTATACGTTGAAAAACAAATAGCTAACTGTTATATTTAGGTTATTCCTTCCTTTCAATAGTCAGTTACTATGAAATACTGGGATCTGACTATGACAAAACTGAGTGGTTCACACTGTCCCTGCTGCTTGTTCTCATCATGTAGATGATGAGACCAATACTGGAGAGGATTTTCTCGGCTATAAAAGGTGTATTCCACACTGCTGTTTCTACATCTTTTACCTTCTAGTTTATCATATCACATACACAGATTTCACAAAATCAGAGAGGGTCCTCAGATTTATTCTTTCCTAAGACTGCAGATTCTCTTTTCTAAAATGAAATTTTGAGGAGCTGCTGACAAGAAACCAAGAAAGGGATGAGATGGTCACAGCCTGTTTTCACTTCATCTTGGTGTAGGTGAATGCTAAGATCCAGTGAGACAATTGTTCTTTCACAGATGAAAAGGAATGTGCTTGAGATCCTAGAGTCTTTTTTAGCCCTTTACCAGAGCTGTATTACACACTGAGACTCAGTGCTGGAGTCTCAGGATGGGACTGGAGGTTAGGAATGCGAATGTCTTGGTCTTTGTCTTCCTAGATGAGGTATAATGCCAAGGTGGCTATTCTTTCTCAGAGCAGGAGTACGGTCTCAAGACAATTTCTTAGGGTTTCCATGGTCTAAATCTATTTTAGTTTAAATTTTGTTAACTTGCTTTTATTTAAAAATTTATTCTGTTCCTCTGAATCACAGTAGCTAGGGGTGAGGCAGAGAAATTTGCATTTTACAAAACTCTGTGATTTTCCTGAAGCTTCATCAGATTTTGAGACCATTACCTAGACAACATTCTAACTTATTCCCATCCCGCTGCCCCAGGCCTTATAATAATCTTTCCTTATAATCATCTTTCCAGTTTCACTTTCCAATCTTGACTGCTGAGTAAGTACATTTTCTGCAAATTATTATGTCACTTGTTTTCTAATCCATTCTTAATATATAGAAGATTTCACTAATTCAACTAGGATGAATTCAGACAGAAAGGAAAATAAAATGGCTTGGTTGTCATTTTTAGGTGAAAATGATTTTATTTATCTTTCAACCAACCATTTGTGTTTGGTCTATGACAACATGTGAACTTGAATAATTTTAATGAAATGTGCTGCAGTACTGGAAATTAAGATAAACTTGAAGTTATCTGTATTTGCTTTCTAAAGTAAAATGGCACCTCATTTACTGGAATAAAATGTGGTCTATCACTTCCTTGTAGTATTAAGGGAAAGCAATGAGTGTATTTTGTCCAGTTTCTTTTCTTCAATCTTACCACATATTAAAATATATTCCAAATATGATAAATTTCAGAAAATAATACACTGAATTTGATATATAAAAGTAACTTGGTTTTAATGTAGATTTAGAATACAAGAAGTACCAAGGAAAAAGGAAAGCCATTTAAATCCCACTATCCAAAGATAACCAACATAATTTTAGTGTATGTCCTTTAAGTCTTGTTCATCTAAGAATTCTGTACATTAACTTTTCACTGTTGAGAATGTTGTTAGCAGTGGGTTTGTCATATATAGCTTTAATTATGTTCCAATTTAACCCCAGTTTTTTGAGGGTTTTGAACATAAATGGGTGTTGGATCTTTTCAAATGCTTTGTTAGCATCTATTAATATGATCATATGGGTTTTCTTTGTTGATATGGTAGGTAATACGTTGATTTGCAGATGGTGAACCACTGTGTCAAAAACCTCTATAAACTTATTTCTACATTAGTTATAGGGTCCATATTATAGTTTTTAAAGGCTCATATAATGCCTTTATAGAAAGGTATTTATAGAAAAAAAACGAAGGAATCGATAAATCTTTAGCTGCACATTTTAGTATATTCCAAATTTTTGCTATTATAAATTAAACTTGACCCAAAAGTCTATTCCTCACTCTCCCACTTGCTAGAGTTAAGTCTCAGAAATAGAAATACTGGCTCAACTGCATATATATTTTTAAAAGGCTATTTGATAAGTACTGTCAACATAGACTTTAAGAAAGTTGTTCTATTTTTATATTTTTCAAGGAAACGGGTTCATTCTAGCCTCATCAATGAGCACTATCCTTTTCTGCCTATTAATCTGACAATTTTATAAGCCTAAAATGGTATTTTATTTCTTGACTTCTAAAGAAGTTATTGTAAAAATACAATACTTTTTGTATTAGCTTTGTTTCCTCCTTTTGTGACTTGCTCAATCATGTCTATTTTTTCTTTTTATGAAGAGTTGAACTTTGTCTTACAGATTTGAGTTGTTTATTATGGACATTAAAGCTGTAACCTACTACGCAGCATTTTCTTAGTTACAGTATTTTTGCTATACAGTTTTCAGTGCTAATGGTCAACTTATTTTCCTTTTGTAAGGACAAATCCTTTTGTAAGAAAGGCCAGCTCCACTGAGATTAATCAACTATATTTTTCCCTTGATCTTTGATAGTTAGCATTTTTAATACCACTTTACACTACAAGAAATGTGTGGAATCTGTGAGGTATGGATTAAATTCCCCCATCACCACTGCCAATAGTGTCAGCATAAGTCACTGAAAACAAGTCTTGCTGTATCACATCTCACCTCCAAACTCTACATCAAGTTCAATGATCTCCATTATCCCTGCAAAATGCCAAACAGTTTCTTTGTCTCCACCTCATGGCCTCCTTGCCACTTGAGCCACTGGAGAGAGCTGTTCCTTGGGGTCTGTGCTTTTCCCTGGCCAGGAGCATCCAACCACAGGTATTCATATGGTGACTCCTCTCAGATTTTTTCTCTTCTAATCTATCTCCTTTTTCTTCTATTAGTCTTTTAGTCTTAGTATGATTAGTATTAAATACATATTTTTTATATGTTACTGTCATTAAGAGCGTGAGTTCCACTAGGGAGAACTGTGTTCACTTTTGACTCTGTTTCTGGGCCTAAAAACATGCCTGGTACATGGTTAAGTGCTCAATAAATGTTATTTATTTTTTGTGTGCCATTAAACTGAAACTTTTTTGTGTAGATTCATATATCTTAGGCTCTCTTCCTGAGCTATTATTCTGATCCATATGTCTATAGTTAGGCTAGTATGCTATTTTTATTTACTTTAGATTTAAAATATATTTTAGTACATGATTATGCATATGTCCTTATTATTCCTTTAAAAATTGTTCTCATCGAAGCACCAGTTTATATCATTTTCTGATGAACTTTAGAATGACTGGCAACTTATGTAAGAATCTGTGAAAGTGTGTTTAGAACTTGTTTCACTTCATAATTTAACTATGGGGAGAAATGACAACTTTAAAATGTTTAATATATTATTTCTTGTGCATGAGGAATTCTGGCTATATATGAGAACATCTTTGATGCTAGGAAATATTTGTTGAGGCAGTTTGTGGTCAACTGTCCTGGTACCTGCAATTTCAAAAGCTTCCACAAAGAAACAATAGATATATTTTAGAGACACTAATAAGGTACAGAAAGGAGAAGAGAAAGACAGGGATAGAGTGGGTAGAAAATGTAGTAAAATGTATTATTTCAACTTCTTGGTTCTGAAAATTTTCAAAATAAACTGGTAGGAAAAATTAAGACTTAGCAATGAAGGCAATTAACAAATGCCTTTTCACCATCTATTGATTTTTGATTGTATAAAATATTTCTTATGCATGTATAAAGCCAATCTAGCATCTATTAAAAAAATTAGTTTTGTTCTTGTAGTATATTATTCAAGCATATTTAGTATATTACTCATTTTTGTATCTAAATTCAAAATTATCTATTTTTAAGTTATACTTTTATAAAATTTATTTTATTATGTATTTTTTTCCTTACATTGTTATAGATCCTATAGCTCTCCTGACACCATGTCAACCGTGAACTGTCACCACACTCCCTTATGTATCCTCCCTCCCCTGCAAAATTGTATCTGATACTTGTTTTCTAATTGGAGATTCTGTGAGTTTTTATTGTCATGGTTGTTACATTTATAAAATGAATGTGAATAATTCCATCTTTAATAGTTAAAGCAATTTATAATGCAAATGAGCTATTTCTGGAATATTTGTGAGAATGTGACCATAGAAACTATTTAGGGGTCCTTTGAGGAAGTAATTCTTATTATTTCTGGTCTTTCCTGAATCAGTGATCTAAATTTTCTTTCTTGGGTAAATTTCAGTCCACTGGAATTTTCCTAGAATATTTTCCATTTCAGAAAACATAAAATTTAATATTATTATAAATAAACATGTGCAATTTTCTTTGCTGTTTTCTAGCCTGACTTTTGGCAAAAAAGTACATTAGTTACAAGTTCAATTTTCTAATATGTTGAAGAAAGAAAAAATTTGCGTGAATTTTTGAAAATTTGGTCTCCAGTTTTTTCTGTTATCTTTTATCAGAGTTTTAAGAACATTTTTCAGGAACTAGACATCAGCACCAAGAATGAAAACAAGATGCATGTATGTATGAGTTAACAACTACAGGCAGGGATATCACTACAATTCATTCCAGAATCAGCTAAAGCATCTATATACTTTCTGTGTGTGTGTGTGTGTGTGTGTGTGTGTGTGTGTGTGTGTGTATCTATAGAAGTCTTACATATTAGATTATTTACCTCTTACCCTTAAATGTATAATAATGTAAAGAGGATGGCTTTCTTCCCCTTAAGTACTTTTCTCTTGCATAGTGCGAGTTAAGAACACTTTTAATGACAGGGATTTTTATATTACAATACTGACAATAAGACTGAGGGAAATTCTAGATAAACTGCTAGCTTGTATTTTTGATTAGTGAGGAGATGTTCTTTAAGTACTTAACATCTGTCCCAACCTTAAAACTGCAAGATCAGAGACAAGTTTGCTATGTACTTATAAATTCTTTCTCAACTCTAAGGAAATAAGGATAGATTCATTTCTGGACTGAAAAGAACAATGATGATTTTTAAGAAATGTTATGACTAATGCAAGGAAGGATTAAGGTTGATTGTAGACCATATTTGTACTCAATAATACGCCTCATACTAAATCTCTTCTGTTTTTAAAAATTTTTAAATGTGCTTTTATTTTTCTGAGATAAAAATGTTCTCAGAACCATGGTTCAGGTTTTCTCAGTGCATCATTAAATCTGTTCTCTATCATTTCCTTATTAAAAGTGGTAACTTTAGAGCAGAGCTTTGTAAAGCAAGTTCAGTTAATTCAGCAGCTGCTGTTACTGGGCTTCATCTAATCAGACATTTCATCTTTAATTTTTGGGTGGAAGATTAAAATACAACCACAGTGCAAGTATGGAGGGGAGATTCAATTTTTGACAGAGGAATTTTGAAGTGCTGAAAACTGGCAATTATTAAAAATTCTTGATTCATAAAATATGATCTTAATATTTATTTCTTTTTAGTTCATAAAATATATAATTCATGAGCACTAAAATAATAGGGAACTTTGAGGATATAAGTTGAAAAAATGAGTTTTGTTGCTTAAGTAAACACCAGTTTTGCTAGGTGACATGTTTTAAGAAGATGAGTCTGGGCATCATTTGGTTCATATGTACAGTCGTGAGTGCCTCTTACCTGATACAAAGGGCCATCCTGAGAGCAGACTTGCGAAGCTGAGCAGTTCAGACACCGAAACTGCGGAGGAGATGAACTCATCAGATAAGAGGCATCCACAACTGGATACATATTTAAAACTGATTATTTAAAATATGTTAACATTAAACATGAGTCAACATGATTAATTTTAAGTAAACACTGAAAAATATGGTAATTTTTGAAAAAGATTTTTATAACTTGGTGACTGGTAAAAGTTAGCTTTATAAATTTTTGTATCTAAGTGAATTTTGTTAATATTCTGCAAACATTTACCCAAATGGTGGCTTATCTTTCCTATTTCCTTTTTAATGCTAATTCAGTCTGTGAGGGTTACTCCCTTTCTTTCATCCCTTTCTGTGATTAATCTCCCCTACAAATCCTTTCAACTACCCCTTTAAGTTTAAAGTAGGAATCTCAGATCTCTCAGAGAGGCAGAGAACATGGTTCAACCTGTAACATTAACTTCCTATTTTAGCTCAGATTTTTTATCATCTTAATAGCACTAAACCGTGAAACTTCCTGAATCTGTCTTTTGTTCACATTTGTAGTCTTAATAGCTTAGGCTCAGAAATGGCACACAGCAGCTTCTCAATAAATGTTTTATGAGGAAATCAATAGGTGAACATATTTTAAGATTACTGAGTACATTCACTTGCCAACTCACTATCTCTAAAGAGTTTAACCATTCATACTGAAAATCATTCCCAAATCTTGATTTTTAAATACCATGCTAAACATTATACATAATTTTAACTGTAATGTGATTATAAAACAAATGTGTACCTCAAAAGTATGCAAAAATGAATTTACTACTGCATGACTTTTCAAAGTGAAGAGACATAATATGTGAGGTGTAAATTCACTAGGTTAAACCTATCATTCCAGTGTACATTTTTAAACGATACTTTGATAGACTAGTTGAGTAAGCAATTAATTACTGAAAATTTTCCTTTTAATTTTCCACCTTCCAAAAAAAAAAATCTAAGCATTTTTCCCCCTAAAAGTGAGTCCTTGTTTTTCTGTACATGAATACACAGCCAGCAGGGCTATCTCTGACAGCCCTCCCCTTGCTCTGGCCTATCAGATTTTGCCTAATTGTGAATCTCAAATAGCACTTAACAAGAGTAAAGTCTTTTCATTTTCCTGTTAATGTAGTTGGTATCAGATAAGACAGATGCTTGTTTTTCCTAAAACTCTGGCACTGTCTGTAAAGCAAAGCAAGACAAACACAGTTTAGTCACTTTAGGTATAGAGTAGCAGAGATGAAAACCAACATCATCTTGGAAAGAGGGCCCATACTAAGAGTGGGTATTCAACCTACCCAAGAAAAGGTGAGCAGGAAGAATATGAGTCCATGCTGAAAGCTGAGGCTGGATAGAAAGAGATATTAACAGTAAGCTCTCCAGGATGAGACTAAGTGTAGGAGGAGAGAATTAACAATCATAAGAAAAGCTAACATATATAAGCTATTAATAAAATAACATTTGGTGTGTCAGGTACTCTATAAAGTATTATATAATAATTCTTACTAAAAGTTTTCAAGGTATTATTACTCAAGAATAAAAAAAAACCTGCAACAAAAACTAGGGAGCAGGACACAATGGGAAGAAATAGCTACAGCATGTGTAACAAAAGATTAATAGCCAAAATACATAAGAGCTTCTAGAATTTAAAAAAAAAGTTGCAGTGAAAGAAAACACACAGAAAAGAAATTTTGCAGAAATAGAAAATTGACAAATGCAATAAGGACGTCAGAAAATAGGTGCCCTTTGTACATTACTGTTATTGTAAGTGGCTAAAACCTTTTCAGAGGACAATTTGTATTTATAAATTAAAAATGTGCATACTCTGCTGTAAATTCATTCCTCGTAATCTAACCAATGATGACGCTTGTGCACGTGCAGAAAAAATACATACACTGGAATACAAATGTCAAAAATTTATGTTCACTGAAGGGGTATTTTAAATTATGCTACAACCACACAAATTGAATACTATCATACTCATTAAAAAGAACTATTTCAAAGTTTACTGACTCTCCACATGACGTATTACCAAAAAAAAAAAAAAAAAAAAAGACTCCATTTGTTTGAAAAAACAAAATGGATTCATGGACATGAATCTAAACAGGATTCATGTATTCAACTGTTGATTTCAGTCTTGACTACTAAGTTCCTTCCAAACTAAAGTCTAATCTTATAATTTCCATGCCCTCCATTTATAGATGTGAAAGCCACAGGACAAGTCAAATGACCACAGAACATCTTCCACATTCCTAGTACTCAAAAGAATATCCAAAGATCAGATGCACTGGAACCCCTGCCAGGAGTCGGAAACAGAATTGTGAACCCCACCTCAGACAGGCTGAGTCACACTTTGTATTTTGCTAAGCTCCCTATGTGATTTGTATTTAAGTTTAAGTTTGAGAAGGCTGGTTTTTAAAAAGTACTGATCTCCTACTAAGAACCAAAAGATAAATACCAACCTTGATATAATTACCATATATTAGCAGCAACCTGGATGGCTGCATTCCAGGAACATAGGTTCTCATTCAGGAAAACAGGACATTACTCCAGGAGAAAGACCAGTGAGCACAGCATCAACCAATGACTTACAGTGAGAGAGGAGTTGGAGTAACCGGATGGGGGAAAAAGGGGAGAGAAAGGCCATAAAGGGAATAATAACCATTCAGAAAGTGCAGACCACAGAAGACAAGATGAGCCTGAAGCAGAGCTGCCCCAGGATAAGAGGAAGGAGTGGCACAGATGCTATGTGGTGCAGGGACATGGCCTCATTCTTGAGAAATGGAGGTAAATCCTCTTCTCTGAGATTCTTCCTCAAAGTCTAGAAATGGGACAAGGTCAAGAACTGACGGGCATATAGAGAAGCCCTACCAGAAGCAAAAGGCCTGGCAGGGCAGAGGTGGCATCCAGTATGAAACCTCAGACTTCACTCAGAAGGTGAGTGCAGAACACAGCAGAAGCCCACACCACCAAATAAGAAAACTGCAAATGTGCTAAATCTAGGATTTAACCCATTGCCAATCACAATTCCATTTTCAAGTTCATTTGAAAAGAGTGAAACACACTTTAAAAATTAGAGGTTTTGCTTTAACATTATGAATAAACCTGATTACTTGCCTTATAAAACATATTAGCTTGGATATAATTCAAATGTATCCCTCCCAGAATTGAGGGGGTTTAGTTGAGATGTAAGGTGAGCAATGTTTATAAAAGTTACATAACATGCGATGTTGGTATAAGAATAAAATCCACTCAAAAGAAATTAGAATGTTTACACATAGCTGTGTATATATGTTGGTACAGATACATTTGCACAAATAGTGACATCAAAACAGTGAAGTATGAGTCATTCAGTAAACTAAATCCTTAGGGAAAAAAATCTTAGCACTTTAACCTTACTATAGGATATGTGTAAATAAATCCAAGGTAGATTAAAATATTTAATATACAAAAGTACTAAAAATAAGTGAAAGAACTAGAAGGTGTGTCAGGGCATAGGTTTTTCAGACACACTGGCATCTTACTGGCAATGGAAAGCAGTCAGGAAGGGATGTGACTAATAATAAATATGCTAGTTGGGGTTTAATTGAGAAATGGTTGTTTTATTGTTAATTTATCCATTTACTCCCAACTTTCAAAGCTCATCAATTACTATTATAATTAACTGGAAGTCAAGCAAAAATTTTAAACTTGTTTCCTATTTTACTTAAAATAGGACACTGATATTCAAATAAATGAAATGATTTTCATTCAAGTTACTCTTCAAACAAAAAAATATTTACTGAGTATCTGTAGTAGGTACTACCTGAGGTGTAAAGAGATTTGGCAGGAATGAAAATTCCTACCATGAGGTTAACATTTTAGGTGTAGAACCAACAAACGTATAAATAAGGGGCTTAGTGTGCCAGATGGTATGAAGAATACATTATGGCAAACAGTGAGGTGTGAGAAGAGATTAAGAACGTCGGATTAGAAGCGGGGCTGTGATAATAAGAGAAGTCAGAGACCTCCCTGAGGTGACAGAGAAGCAAAATTCTTGGCGTCAAAGTGGGTAGAGGGAGCAAGTTCAGTGGATGCTTTGAAATCAGAGCAAGTCTGCCATGATGAAGAGAAATAGATCAGAGTGGTTATTGGAAAATTAGGTGGGGGCTGTTTCGATGGGTCCCTGGAAGAGCTCTGGTTCTGACTAAATAGTAGTAGAAAATTTCAGATCAGAGGAGTGACATGTTCTAACTTGTTTTAAAAGAATCACTCTGGCTGCTACTCAGGGTGGCCGCCGAGTAGAATGGAGCTTGGTAGGAAGCTTACAGAATTTCTGGAGACTTACAGAAATTCTGGAGGATGGTGATGGTGACTTGGATCCGAGTAGCAGAAATGGAGATGTTAAGACATAACTGAACTTGGATTACACTGTTTGGATAGTAAGGTCACAGAATTTGCTAACAAGGGATGAATGAGAAATTAACCAGAACTGACTGACTTCAGGAATTTTTGAGCAATTGGGGAAAAAAAAAGAATCTACGAATCATGGTTGTAAATGTTGAGGAAGAAACAACAGGTTTGGAAAAGAACTGAAACCAGGGTTGCCATGCTGAAAAAGAGAACCACTCTACCAAATTAGCTACAATGTGGTAATTTTTCTATATAAGTTTTTATCTAAATGAGAAATCATAATGTACAATGAGCCATTTGTACTAAAACATGCCTTAAGCAACCAAGGAATTGAAAACTTCTCAGAAATGTGTAATCAGAAAAATAGTAAAGACATTTAAAATGGCTATTTCATTAATCGTTTCTATGGCATAGTTCTTCCATGTTTTGAGATTAAAATAATTGGCCATGTGGGCAGCCTTTGGGAAGGGCTCCTGTGAAGGACAAGTGAGTACTAGCAGAGGTCCTGCAGTGGACGACTACTCAGCGCTCTTACATGCAGGCAAATCTATTCATAACGGTTATTTAAAGCACTAATACACTGTGAAATACCCAATAAACTGTCAAAACAAATGCTACATTCAATGCAATAGTAATATTAGTTGTGGTATCAGTGCTGGGTAAGAGAACTGACAATCTGTAACCTGTACCTGAAACATTTCGGTAGTATTAAATGAGGGTGCTATATATATACAAACGTTAGGGAAAAAAATACTATAAAATTTTATAGAAAGGCAAGTAGTAATTTACCAAATACAATTAAAGTGAAATAATCTACCCAATGAAGAGCACAAAATGATTTTTTAAGGTTTGTTTCATCATAATTCCACAGGTATTTACATGTTTATGTATGCTTACGAACCACTGTTAACATGGCAACCCTCTGTATACATTCTGTGTTACTTGTCCTAGTGTGGTTAAAGTTCTTGTGTTTTTAATTTGTTGTAAGAAAATATAACTAACTACAAGTTTAATATTCTATCATGTTTGTGGTACAGTGTCATGCATTTAATGTCTGAAAAGGGATGTTGGATTTTATTGCAACCTACTAGTCAGTTTTGATGTTTACTCATGTAAAAAGTCTATATTCTGGTAGCATTGCTACTATACTCACATAGTGTATGTATCAGCCCTATAATGCCCTAGTCCTTTTAATTTACCACTCATGTCCATGTTACATATAACTCAGGTAATTTCAAAGAGATAGTTAAAAATATGAAATTCTCTATCAGATTTTGTTTTTTTTCCACATTGCCTATGGACTAAGGCATAATAATATAATGATGGCATTAGAAACCACTGCAAACTCACCCTTCCAGTCCAATTTTATACATTCAATGTAAAGGAGGCACCTGGAAAAAAGATGATCTAGAGTCTATTCTATCACCACTACCACATCAAAAAGTTCCTAGAAAAAGCAATATTTAGTCTTATATCCCCCACTTCATATCCTTCAAAGTTTCAATTTATTGGGATTTAAGAAACATGAAAGTGCTGCATTGTCTTGATACTAGAGTCATTTCAATATATTAGATAAGGTCTCAAACTCACCTTAAATATAATAAAAACACAGTTAACACAGACCTTCATGTTATACTGGAACCAACTGTGGATGAACCAGTTTCTTCTTTCTCCCAAGCTAGATTCTTTTGTTGTTGTTTCTAATATTGTTAAACCTGAATAACAATGGCTAACTAAATATATACATTAAGTAAATATAAAAACAATTTACGTTTTCGCCTCTTAGTCGCCATCTTGTCATGTAGATGAATTCCATAGTATGATCCTTTCCCATAATTTCACCATTGCACAGTACATCCAACTTTAAAAAGAAGTTATAGATCCATTAACATGGTAATTATGATTCATAAGTGTTTTGTACTTTTTTAAAAACTTCATAAAAGGATTCAAGTAACTATACCAAAGTAGAAGCATTATCTATTATTTAAAAGAATGCTGACATCTTTATTAAAAATACTGGTCCATCTCATGGATATAAATGATCAGAAGGAAGAACTATTTATCTTATCCCACATACCTACCTGTATATCAAGTTTACACAGAAAATTTTGAAATGTAAACTTTCTCAGTCCATGTTTCTGTGTCATCTTTGAGGTTTTAGTATATCTCCAACATGGACTCTTCTTACTGAGTAGGAAGAAACTATAGAAACCTCACAAGTCCATCGAAGCACCTCAAGAATTCACCTCTCAGAATCCTTTTAACTCCCCAAGATTTAGAACCATTCTACTGCTCCCACCTTTCTTGTTTTTTTTTTTTTTTTGAGGGGAGGAACAGTATAAGAAATATATATATAGGGCATAGATCTTATTTGACTGTTTATTAGAATCACCAAGGAAGCCATCTGGTTCTAGAATTTTTGCTGTTTGATAGGTAAATGAACGTAAGTGGACACATGACTACTGGAAGCTGTCAAAAAAAAAAAAAATACCCATAACTATCTATAGTCAAGTTTAGAGAACAGTTAGGACCATGACACAGGCCTGTGTCTTCTAGGACTACTACTTTTTTGTTTTGCTTGATAGGTAATTTGCACAGTACTTAAAAAACCCTCTTGTTTGACCTTGCATGCAACTTCAAGAAAAGGCTGTAATTATCAATGCTCATTTTTGCTCTAAAGCTTCAGTAGTCAAGCAACTCACCCTCTCTCCTCACCCAAATCTATAAGACGACCACAGGAACTGTGGCTATAGTTTACTAATATAACGAAGCACAAATAAATGTTTATCACAGATTCCTAAAAATATTTTGGTTTTCTAGCAATTAAAAGCAAACTTACTACTATATGTAGAAAGGGAAAAGATTTGTAATGATATTATAGAAGATTCAGCTGTCAGGTATGCCCTATAAATTAGGTAGCAAAATAAAGGGATATGGTACATATTCCTGAAACTCATATGCAAAGTCCTTTTCACTGGGATAAAGAGTTGTGAGTGGGCTGAGTCTCTTCCCATTTTCTTTTTCTACAGAGAAGTCTGAAAGCAGTAAGATCTTATGTGAGTCATAGTTCTCTGTTATAACTTTCAGTCATGCTTAAAAGGAAAAAAGAGCATGTGGTATCTTGCAATAAAAGAATAAAGTGCAAGACCAAATCAGAAAAGCAATTTCATTTTCTGTTTGCACTGATGTTCTTTCTACAATTTATTATCTTATTATTTTTGCTGAGTACTTTTGGACTTTAACTTTCATAATTAAAGATAATGTCTCTAGGCTCTCTTTTAATACCTGTAGGACCAAACCATAAGAGTTTTTAATCCACAGATTAGTCATCTGATAGACTATGGGTCAGAGGCTTCCTCAAAATATAAATTTAACACCTGCTAATGCCCATGTTCAAATCCTATTTTATTTCTGCTATGACTGACCAAATTAAAATAAGCCTGAAAAAAACTTAGACTTTTAAATCTAGTCTTTTCCACTATTAGAACCCAAAGGGAAGGAAGTTTACCATCGGGCAGGTGAGAACAGTATCCACTTTCCTTGTTAAGTTGCAATCCTTGGACCATAAATATCTCTAAACACTGAACACATTACAAGCTTTGCTGTGATCAACATAGGGCAATTTAAAGCTCTAGTAAAGAAAAAGGTTGTTTCTATAGCTGCATTATCAGTTTTACATGTGACAGAAGTAATAGAATATTACTTGCTAAATCCTCAATGTTAAAAAGATAGTGTTTTACATTATGAAAAATAAATCTGTAAGGAGTTGGTAAAAGTAGATTTCAAAGGAAATAAGAGCATTTCAAAGGTTTCAGATAAAAGAATCAACATACCATAAAGTATTTTGGCATTACAAAAACTTCATTTAAGCTGGGTATTTGTTTTTTTTTTTTTTGAAATATTTAATGTTGTTAGATACACTTTCTAATTAAAACATGATTTCTAAATCATGATTTAGAAAAATGATTTCTAAAACATTATTGTATTTATCAGACTGTTTTAGTCAGTTTCTAAATCAGAAAATATAGATTATATATTGAAATTAAGATGAAAATAATTTCACAAAAGTTAAATATACTGTTATTCTTTTAATAGAACTTTGCTTCTGCTTAGAATTGTCAGAATGATCAAGATAGATTACTAACTTACCTCATAAGAACTTGGAAGTTTTAGTTTTAAACTGAGAAATTTTTTAATAGTTCCCACAGTTACACGTGTAGAACATCGAATGAATTTCTTCATTAAACCCTAAAGGAAATAAAGATAACTCATTAAAATAGTCTGTATCTTGCTTTTTTTTTTTTTAAAGAAGCAGATGTAATTCCTACTATCATGCTAAGTATTTTCAAAATGTATTCTGGAAATGTTTAAATTTACAAGCTCATTAGTACTTGTGAGTAAAAATGGACCTAATTCTTGTATACTTACAAGGTATTCTTCAAGGCATTCTTCATGAATATACTATCAAACGTATTAGGAAAATCCTTGTTAAAAAAAAAAGCATGCGTACCTCTACACACTTTGGTAAAGCATACATTATGGGTTTAGTGAAAATAAAGGTCATAAGAAGCATATAAACTATTATATAATGTGACATCTGAAAGCATTAGGAGCATTTAGGGAAGTTCATAACTTAAATTTTTTTTTTAAAGGGCAACAGTTTCAAATAGGGATCTTAGAAGTCTATAAAGAGAGACTAGTTAGGCCATAAAGTACCCAGCAACTAAGTCACATAGCAGGGACTTTTGGCTGGGAAGAAACACACCTAGTCCATGTCTGAAGGGTTGTGGCAGTACTGAATAGAAAATCAATGTATTGTGTGCCTTGATTTTGCTCATTTCATTAGCAATACCAATCCACACTTCAGCATCACTAAAATAAGAATCAATTCAGAATGGACACCCAAATTGAAAATATGGCAAAATAAGATTGCAATCACAATGAACATGAACCAAATTTTGAAACGCGCTCATACCCTCGAACATTAAAAAAACTGTCAATGCTAAAATAAAACCAAAAAAATTGCACTTGAATCTCTTAAAGATACAAAGCATTACTTCTAATTATACCTGTAAGAAATACGGCCAGCTCTTTGGAAATGTTCTTAAAGTAAAACTAGCCATTCAACATTTTCTTCCTAAGAAAATGCACTCCTAACAAAATATATTTCCTAGAAAATACAAATATAAACAAATCTATGTATGATAGGTGGTCACAGTTCAGATGGTCAAACATCCATCAAAAAACAGAAGTTAAAAGTTACATCTAAAGCAAACAATTCTCTTACCCAATTCAAATGGGAAAACTGACACTGTAGACAATGATTTTGACTTGTACAGCATGAAAACAGGGATAAATTTACCTATAGTTATATGTTCATACCTACCATTCTCATGTAAAAAGTTTCCTATTTTCTTGCTCTAAAGTATTTATGAGGGATTAAAGACATTTTCTAGGTTCCAGGTAGTTTAGAGAATATTAGAGGGTCTTCTGGTATCCTCACATAAAGTGTATTCTCATCTGCACAGTTTTCAGGTTGTTGGCTTTGTAACCTGTTCTTTCCAAGGCAAGCCAGGAGAGAAAAAAGTCCAAAAAGGTTCCTTTCTGTTTCTAATGTGGTTAAACTAGAGGTGTTTCATACTTTTATTCCATTATTTTAGAAGTTAAAAAACTGTATTTGAAATCAGATAGTGGCCCATACAGAAGTCAGACGGAACACAGCTCAACAAATTCTAATTCTTGTACATTGTATATGTCAGAGCATTTATCAGTATTTCATTCCAATTTACTACTGAATAATATTCCAGCGAGTAGATACCACATTTATCCATTCACCTCTTGATGGACATGTCAGTATTTACCACCTTTTGGCTAGTATGGGTAATGCTTTATGAACATTAAAGAGAACCATTAAGCTTCTCTTTTGTCTTTAGGAGGGATCCTGCATGTATTTGGGGGCATGCCTTCAACACTCCAACCACTAGGTTGCTGACTCTGACTTATTCTCAACTTCCTGCTATCCTCCACATCAAGGATGAGAGCGTAGGGCCTACACATGTCTTTCCTGAGCATGTACCCAATACTGTATATATGCTTGGACATCTAAGTTCCCAGAAATAAGTCAGTTTTTCAAAGCTCCTAAAGATTTTGCATTAACAGACATCTCATTCTGCATATTTTCATTTTTTAGCTTTTTGGTTAAGTTTATATTTTTTGCACAAAACATAATTCATATATCAGCAGTCATGAAGTCAAAACATTTATCTGTAATTGATTTGACAAACATTTATCCACTCTCCTCCCTCTGTCCAGTATGTTTTTTCCCATTGGGCAAGCTCCAAGTCACATCAAATATAAATTACCTTGTAAGTAAGGTATTCCAGGAACTACCAGAGAGGTCAAATAATAACAATTATTTGGCAATTCATCTTTGAAAGAGCTCTACCTCTGTTCTATCCTTTTGACGCCTGAGAGGCTTCAATGGGAAAGTGGACTGTTACTTTTCAAGGCAACCCCAGAGGAAAGGCAAGTTAAAATGCCACAAAGTTCATGTTAATCATCAAAAATCAATTTTCTTAATTAAATGTTTCACTGGTTGCTAAAAGCCTTGGTTAACTATCAGATTTCTGAGAAAGTTGATTCTGAAAGTGTTTTCAATGCTTTTATGGTGAATTTTATGAGGTCCTTACTCTATTTCCATTGACTTCCTGTTCTTGACACCAACTTTTGAATTACAAAGGCAATAGTTATACTGTACAAACTGTGTAGTTTGTACATACATAATACCACATTTGAGACTCATATCCTACTACAGCGGAATGAGAAGACAGAGGATGACACAGCAGCATAAGCACTGATTCTCTACCTTTAAAGGGGTTATAATCTAGTCTTAATAACAACACACACACACCAAAAAAGATAAACAACTGGCAGTACTTGGTATCTCTAGCAACACAATAAATGCTAATTTAGATAATAAACTAAGCCCTAATTAAGTGATCAATGCAGTCTTACCACAAGTCAGAGAAGAAATTCACCAGTGTGGCAAAAATACCATAAGTTTACTGGAGAGTGGTGAGAAGAGAGGAGAATAAGCCAAAAAGCATGGACTGATCTGTTTCAGAGGATTTTAAATACTAATAAAAGCCTTTATAGATTCTGGCTTTATTAGATATGTGCACTAACATATATGCTAGCTCATATACAAATCAATCATTTGTCTTGAGAGGAGGGTTCACTGAATAAACAGGGAATAAATGTACCAAGAGTACTGGTCAGTGAAAGGCCTCAAATGCTAACAAAGAGTTAAGATCTGACATTCTATGAGCCAGAAGTTGGCAAACTATGGCTATGATTATCAAACCAAATCTGGCTGGTCACTTAGTCTTATAAGTAAACTCTTAGTGGAACACAACAATACCTGTTGTTTTCTATCTTCGACACTTCAGTGGCACAATGCTTCAGTTTTAAGAGTAAGTTCCAACAGAGACCATGTGGACCAGACCCTAAAATACTTACTGTCTGATCCTGATACTGGCCATGAGTTTGTTTCTTACCCTGCTGGTAGACATTGAGATTATAGGTCTCAGCCCTAGATAACGGAAGAAAACATTCAAGATATCTCTTTCAAAGAAGTATATAAGGTGAGCATTATTTCCTACACCGAGGGAAATGATTAAGTATAATGAAGTTTTCTTTATTTTAAATTTCAGATGCGAGTGAAACCTTCACCTGGGTTATTTAAAAGCAGTGATATGCTGCACTTTAACTTGGGAGAGATGGCTGAGTTGAAAAAGGAAACATGCTTTGCATACTTGAAGCCATAAAAAGTAGAAGTAACTTCTGAGGATGACTACACAGGAAGAATAACCAAGAGGAGGATAGGTATTAGGATATACTCACATATATCAAGTAGAAGACAGGAAGAAGTAGAGACAGTGTAGGAATGGCCAGAGAAAAAGGTGAAAATCAGGGTGCATAGCAGAAGTCATATAAGCTATGAAAGTTGTTTTAAGAAGGATGGCACAAGGATGAAGATAGTCTATAAAGAAAAGAGTGAATGGATAAAAGAAGAGAATATCAAGGACAGAGCAACTTCTTAGATGAATTTCTAAAATTCAATGACATAACTTTTTAGTAAAAATCCTGCAGAATAGATATCACCTTTATTTATTAAATACTATTAAGCTTTTCCATAGACTTAACTTTCCCTATGAGATAAGAATTTGTACTTTTCAGAGCTAAAATATGAACATAATCTGATGAACCCCTCCCCCAAAAGGGCAAGCACTGAGAGATGTATGTGTGGTTATTAAAAACTCTGAAGACTTCGAAAAAGGAGAGGGTGACTTTTATGTTTACTAGAACACAGAAAATATCAGAAGTCTAAAAGGATCAGAGAGGCCACCTCTCTAAAGATTGTTACTCTATTACATGATTTGTCCAACCAACTTTTCTTTAACTAAATCAATTATTCTACTTTAGCAGTGATCTAACTAAATCTCCTTGAGTGGCAACTTTTTTCTTACTACTTATATCTTCATTGCCTAATACTTGTATAGTAGGTAAGTATTCACTGAATCAATATGCTCATATTCCAGCATGCAAGAAATGATGCAAAGATGTAATCTGAGTTGAAAAATTATTTAAGACCATTAAATATCTTAATAAAAAACCTTAACTCACTGGCCTAAAGATTACACAGATGAAAAAGAAAATGAGATTTTGAATATAGGTTATTTGAATAAAATGTGGAATACAAAGAAATAATTTCAATGACTGACATTTGCTAGGACAAACTGACACAAATCTAAGAACTTAACTACTTAACATTTATAATGAAAATGAAAGGTGTTTCCAATGAAAATATGGTAAATATTAAATAATAACATTTAAAAACCAAATAAATAGTATAGTGATCCTTTACATGCAGGGCCAACTAGATGACAGAAGAGGGGAGCAGGATTAGAAAACAGAGATCCTACAGAAAACATTAAGGAGCCTTCAAGGACAGTAAAGGTTCACAGGTACTTTACTATAAAACCAATTACTGACATTAGTCATAAGCTTATTACCCATGACGTGGAAAGCTCTTTGAGTTGCAAGTGAAAATAAAGGAGAACATAAGAGCATGAATGAAAAGATTCCACCACCGCCTGACATTCAGTTACTGGAGTCGGTGCCACACAGAAGTGGAAGCAGTTTATGAACTCCCAACAAAGGTATAAAAGGAGGCGGAAAGAGAATAACAGAGGTTTGATTCTCTGCATAAGCCACTAGGTGGTGGCATTGGCTCAGAGCAGTTCAGTGGTTGCGGTTGACAGCCTGGTGTCTGGGGAAGCAGCTGTTTGGCCTTTGGACTGTCAGAGAATGGTATTCTACCTGATGATAAAAGCTTTGAAAGCAAGTATTTTGAAACATTAGGAAAAGTCATCAAAAAGTACAAAAGACTTATAGTTTATTTATTATTTTACAGTATTTGCACACTCACCTTTACTACATTGTCCCCCGACTGCCCATTATTTCGTAAACAATCTAGACAAATAGCAATCTGTGGGTCACTTCTGTGATAATCTTTATCATCTTGATTTTCATCACCTTCTTCATCTACTTTAGGTTTGTCAACTTTTGAAGTGTCATCTGTATAAGCAAAACAAAGATGTAACTCTAAGTTGATTTTAAAAGTTAAGTGACCATATAGTAATCACCCAAACAAAAATCAACGTATTTAACAACAGATAAAATTGCTTAAAATATCTATGACTTCAAAATGTTCTAAGCAATTCAACAATGCAAAAATTTAAAAAAAAACAAAAACAAAAATGCAAAAATGTAATCTGAGTTGAAAAATTATTTAAGGCCATTAAAAACAGTAGCAAAAATTTTTAACTCACCGGTCTACTCAGTGAGTTAACATAAAAAGAATTACTTTCTGAGTGGTCCAGTCATCAACTGCAGATGATATAAAATTACTTTTTTTGGACTATAGTCAAAAACCAAGTCCTCATTTAAACTATAAAATGTTCACTTTAAGTTCTCGAAATTTCGAATTACTAGGCAGACATTTATATACTCAACTAGGATTTAAATGAGTAGAGAGAGGGAGCTTTTAACACACATGGAACTTTGTAACAACTTAAACTCCATTAAAGAAATCTGAAAAATACTTTGTATTATTGAGTGTCTTCATGCCTCTAAGTTAGGTATTCATTGTTCTAGACCTGAAGAAATAATAAACTTGTGTATCTCTACCTTAGAAAGTACAGTGACCATGCTCATAGTGATGAAGGTATAGGAGGAGACACCAGATGGAGTGGTGGATTAAGGACTCTGATAGAGGTAAAATGAATTATGTGGGGGACATACAAGAAAGGTAATAAACCCAAACTCTGGGGTGAAGCAGGGGTTCAGGGAAGATTTCCAGATACATTGTTTAAGGTGATACCTGAAATAGTGAACCAACAAAAGCATTTCAGTGTAGAAAAGCCCAGGAAGAAAATGTGTGGTTAGCTTCTCATCAAAGAATATAATAAAAGCATTATAGTTGTATCACAAAGAGTAGGTGGGTTCTTTCTCTTCCATATTCTTCTGCGTATTTGTATGGAACCCACATATACAGAGGAGGCCTTTTATGAATCAAACTCCCAACATCAGGAAAAGTTCAAATTCTCCACCCAAACTAAAGACCAAATGCTATAAAATATCTTTAAAAGGGAAGAACAATGGAAAAAAAGATAAATACAAGTCGACTACAGTCCTTCACAATCTATAAGGTGTATACAGCCATGGACTAAAACTACCATATAACTTGTATGATGATCCTGGATTCCTGTCCTCTTGACAGCCCCAAAATATAAACACTTAGCAACTTTATATTATGGCACTACTCTTTGAACTGAAATGTATACTTCAGTTAAATGAGCCTTTAGTTAAGCATTTTTTGGGGGGCGGGGGGGAGGAGGTCAAGTTGGTTTCTGTCCATTTTATTATTTCAGATTAAAAAAAAAATCCATACCACCCTATACCAGTAGTTCAAAACTGTCCTCAAACCACCTCTGCTAATGAAAGCCAGTCCTTACAGTCCTTGAAGTAATAAAAATATGAAATCCCATTTTACAGATTAAAAAAAAATTCTCTTATCCATCTTAATGATGTATAATTGACAATCCAATGATCTTAGGGGAAATTTGGAGGTGGAAGGTTAAGCAAACAACTTAAGCCTATGAAAAACAAACATATCCTTGGAAGATTTTAATGGTATTTTGGTCATCTTGAAATAAATCTCATTAAATAACAAAATGATACTACATCCCTTATAACTTCAGGTGCACTGTACTTTTTCCCCCTATGTGTGACTTATATGCTAAAAGACTTCTCTTCCCGGTAATGTTTGCCACTTTGCTGAAATTATTAAAAATTACTGATTGCTGAGTGTTCTGGAACCCAGAAGAGAATTCTGAACATTGAGTGTAGAGAAGGGGAAAATTCCCATCATTTCCTAGAAACAGATTTCAAATCCCTGCATATGTATCATCAGAGCTCAATCTATGAAAACTTCACTCCAGATTATCAGTGCAAACAAGGTCCCTTCTCTCAGCTTAGTCAAATCTCATCTTCTTATTTTAAAAAACATGTAAAATAACACAGAATAACCTCTGTTTCTTTAAGAGCTATGGCTATTTCTTCAGTTTCCTTTAGCTTCCCAGTAGAGACTGCTATAATCAGTAGTCATGTTTTATCTCCCTTTTCTCTTTCCAATGTCAGTTTTCTTCTATTTCCAATTTACTCTCAACTGTAGTGACTCCAGATTTACATACACTTCTATCAAATATCATTTTATATAGGTGGTTCATAATTAAAGTTTAGTTCATAATATAAAGGAGTACATGAATTTTCTGCAAGAGAAAGTTGAAGTTCGGACTGTTTCACCAAAAGCTGACCAATGTGAGAGGGGTCATCAGATACAGACATAAGCAGTTACCTTGTCCATTTTCTTGAGGCTTATTTTTCTTCCAAAATTCAGATTCACGCTCAAGTTCTTCTAATATGAAAGAAATTAAAAAAGTATAAAATAATGAAGCAATCATGAAAACTTTAATAGAAATCTATGAGACCAAAAGCAACTTACGTTCTCGCAGTCCAGGGACCAGCTTAAATATAATTTCTTCTAATGTATTATCCAACCTTTGAAAAGGGGGAAAGAATATAGTGACAATGAAGACATCAAAATACAATATTCAGGTTAAGGTCTGTATCACATATATTACAAAACAACACACAAAGCACAGCTACTCTATCAAACATGGAGCATGTCTTTTTGAAGCCTGTCCCACAGCACATTATTAAGTGGTCTCAAGTGTCCAGCACTCTCCATATGAATCCCCTATGAACATGACTGAAATTCCTGCAGTGCAAAAGAAATGGACTCCATTCCCAGCCTGGGAACATGGGTGCTGACTCTGAAAATTACTTAGGTCAAAAGGATGGCACAAGTGACACTTAGTTCACAGCCTAAGTCTTTAGACAATTAGACGCTTTTGTGAACTTTCACTCTCAGACCCCTCCAACCATTAGGCAAATCTGGAAGACAGACCCCACATGGAGAGTTACACGGTCTTGCTGAGGTCATCTTATACTACTTCACTGAGAGTCCATCCCTCAGCATCTGACAGGACCAAGCCCAAAGCCATCTAGATTTGTGAACCATACAGAATGCGTATCAGGGTGGTTTTTGTTTTTTGTATTTACCAAATAAGGGGTTTTCTGTAATTTTTTTGTTTATTTTTATACAAAACTGCCATATTTTTATAGTTATTGTTCCTTTCAGTATGGCCATCCCATCAATAATGCACCCCCTTCACACCACCCCGCTCTCCCTCCCTACTCTGGCCACTTCAACTCTTCTCTCAACGCAAATCATTGGTCAATGCTTGGCCCACCGGTCTCTTTTTCCTTTTTGGAGCAATGTCTCTTTCTGGGGGGAGGACCTGCACTCCTGGAACATAACAGACCAGGCTGTTCAGGTCTGTGATGTGGTTCCCCAGGCTCCTTTACTGTGACACTTCCTATGGTGGAGAAGATGGTCTCCTTTTCTCCAGGCCCATGTGTTTACTGTGTTCCATGATTCCTCATTCATGACTTAAACATGAATATCTGGGATGCTTTGCTATGAAGCAGTAGGCTGATAAACCAGCTCAAAATCTTCACATTTTTTTCTATGTAGGAAATAATTTCCATTCCTTTCTTCTGAGAAATGTTGAGTATTCAGTCATTTTACCTTCCTAGAAAAAAATAACTCAGTTTTTGTGAAAAATACAGCAGAAACTGAGGGGAGGGTGTAAGGAGTGGGAGAAAAGGGTAGAGTGGGTCAAAGTGATGGCCCTGGGACTCTGGTGATAGGTGAGTGAAACATGTGTACGTATGGAGGTGTGAAGCTGTACTCCCGAAATAATCTTATAAATGAATGGTAGATCAATAAAATTTGATTTTAAAAAAGAACCTATAACATTTAAAATGTAAGTATCTTGACCTTTTTCTTTTTCCACTTTGTAAGAGTGAAACTCTTCATGGCTTTCATTCACTTATCTTAAAAAAAAAAAAAATCCCAGAAGACACCTTTGCCAAAGGCATCTAGAAAAACCTTGAAAGTATTATCTACATTATTTCTATCACAGTGTGGATTTTTTGCTTTTTTACACTATGGAACTATTACTCAAATCATTCATAACTTCCAAATGAATAGATTAGAAGTATTTGAAAATAAAAATTTTCAAATATTCCTGGATTTTCCTTTTGTGACTTCAAAATTAAAATATAAGCAGATAATTTATATTACACACTTTCATGTATTTTCTTAGCAAGTCCCACTGATACTTACTTTTCAATGTTTCTTCTCCCTAGTTTTTCCACACCTTCATCCTTCTATTCCCTCAATTATCACTCTAGTTGAAGGATAAGTTATTTCCCTTTAATTTAATGTGCTCAAAATGAATTTTCCTTAAGCACTAGTGTGATCATTCCCTGTCTACGTAAGAATTAATTTCTCCCCACCACCTGGCTATAAATTTATATAACTTTAGTCTAACCTATAAGACATAACTGGTGCTATTTTGTCAAAGCCTCTCTTCAGCTACTGATTTGTTCTCATCACTAAGAAACGTCTTATTTTTTTCCAATGTGCTCTTCATTCTGGCTCAATTTTTTTTCTTCTCTCCAACTAAACCAGTATTCAAGACTTACTCAAAAACAAGTCATTCACAGTTTTCACAAACTAATAGTAGCAATTAAAGTAGTATTTATCTTAACATTTGCTTTTATTGAAATAATACACGCATGTCATTTACAAATCACTTCACTGTAAAACGTTAAAATATAACATTCTCATGTCTCATGGTTCCCATTCCTGATTCCTACAACCTCAGAGGCAACCACTTTCAAATTCAACCTGTTTTTCTCTAGTAATTTCTTTCATATTTCTATAAAACTCAACAAGATCATGTTTGTTCTGCTTTCTAGATATTTCTGACTTATATATATTTCTGATAGCTTGTCACTCTCATACACTCCCCCCCCACTCTTATCTGCTCCATATAGTTTATTAATAACCAACACTAACGCTGTTATGATCATGTAAATATATAAACACAGTATAATTAGAGTATAGATCTCCCCTCATTCAACTTTATTTTCTTTCCTTGGAGCTAGTAATTTCTTCCTTCATTTACCACATTCTCAAAGAATCATCCACGCTTACTGGATGTCCTTTTTCAAAATATATCCAGGTGTGGTTTTTTTTTTTTTTGTCCCTTTTTGTCATTGCCATCTCTTACTGGACCACTGTGACTACTTTCTAACTGTTCTTCCCATTTCTACCTGTCTTACTATGTGCTGTGTACTCCCAGCACAATGACCAAAATGAAATTTTGTATCAATACTGTTCCAGATTTCAAATTAAATTAAATTTAAAACTCCATTCCTCAGGAGTACAAGCAAGACTCCATGTGTGCGACAACTACATTGGCTGACGGTTGCTGTGACAGACAGCACCTGCACAGACCCTGTGTTCCAGGGCCTGATACAGCTGTCCTATCCCTTCACCATTCTTTCACGCGAGGTTCCCTTCCACTTTCTGGCTGATGTGTCAGCGGTAATACCCTCCGATAGTCTGAGAAAGGGCACACAGGAGTAAACCTTCTGTATCTCTGTAGCAGCCACTCTTAACTACTTAAGAAGCCTGAATCCACTTTATGTTCAGGAGCAATGCCTTCAGTCTGGGGGATAAATTATGATTTGCTAAGGCAATTCAAAACCCACACCACCACAGTTCCTAGGAGTTGGGCCAATAAGAGAAAGGTGGTTGGGGAGAACCCTGTGGTAAATATCTCCGTCACTCTTAGTGTACTTAGGTTTCCTGGGTCTGCTTAAACTATTATTGCCATAAATCTGTTTTCCAGCTTCCCATTTTTGCTACCAGCACTTTTCTTTCTCTCAACAAGTATTTACTGAGAACCTATTATGTTGCAGGAGTTTTCCTAGGTGCCAAAAATACTGAAGTTCTTGTTCTTAGTATCTCCTGCATTTATTGTTTTAAAAAATTTCTCTGCAATAATTTTACTGGTATAGAACAGGGAAGACCTCAATAAAAAGGATATTATTAGGTAAAATGATAAAACGGGTACATAGAGGATAGACTATTATACCAGTATAATCTAATCATGCATAGCTATATAATATTTCTGTTCTTAGGAAATATACAGTGAACTGTTTTAAGTGTAAGGGTCCATAATGGCCCTTATAACTTATCACCAAATGGTTACCCCCCCAAAAAAAAGAAAGATGAGCAAGCATGTACATATATGATAAACAATGCTAATGTTGATCCGGGCAAAGAGAATATAAATATTCCTTGTACTACTTTTATTTTTATGATTTTTTGGGGTAAGTTTTAATCTATTTTCAAATGCTGAAAAATATGTATCATACTTTAGTCAGGGGATCAGATTTGATTAGCGACTGAATTTTTTCAGGTATCAGGCAAAATCAAAAGTTAAGATAATTTGTCTGTACAAATAGCATTTTGAAAAGGAGCAGATGATAATTAGCTGTTATAATTTTTGATAAGAGCATTTGGGATAAACTTATTTGAGAGAGAAAGTTGGTTCTCCTCTGAATTATTCATGTCAGGGTTTCCATTTTGGGTTAGATGATTTAGGGGGTGGGGAGGGCTGTCTTGTGAGCTGTAGAATGCTCAGGTGTACCTGGGATCCCTAGTCTCTGACTGCTAGATATGAGGTCAGCAGCACCCTCCCAGTCCAGAAAATTAGTGACCTGGCAACATTTGGACACAATGCAATGTAGAAGACAGGGCAGAAGCAACTCTGGCTGAGAAACAGCAATCTAAATCCACCAAGCAGAAGCTTTGCTCAAGACCACCGACTACAGCAGACTAACACTTCTCAAAGATTAGCACAAGTCAGAATCACCTGGAAGACTGGCTAACTAAGATGGGTTCCACACTCAGTTTTTGATTCTGAAGTGGAGTCTTGAGAATTGTCATTTCTAAAAAGACACTACTTGTTTGAATATTGAACATACACTGAAAAATCATTGGGCTAGACATTTTTCTGCAGATGAATTACTCCACCTATAGGCATTAAAACTGAAAAAGGATGCTGAAATATAAGACATGGAAACCCAAACTTATAAAATGATGGCAAATGTCACATGCCTCTAAGTATTACAAAATCTACCTAGAGAATATCTGCTTCTGGTTTCAGATGTACACTTCTTAAAGTTACAGTTGATCTGTGGTAATGCTATGGTAGGAACCATGAGAAGAGGTTTGGTGGTGAAAACACCTGGTTTAAAGCTATAAAGTGATAGAGTTTGCTGAGACCTTAGGAAAATCATGTCATTTCTATAAATTTCATTTTTTTTATGGGAAAAGAGGGTTTGGATTAAGATCTGATAGATGACTTCCAACTTTAAAAATAAATGCTACTTCATAACTAAATGCCAATCATTTAAAACCACTCCAAGTTTAACTGCATGTACAATCTTTTTCAAATGTATGATAAATTTTAAAAATGAAGAGTACCAAGATTAGTCTCCCTATTAGGTCTTTCTCTTTCCACGACCATGTAGGTCAATAAAAGGTATAGTATTATGTAGAGTGCTAACACAATATACTGAGTCTGAGATAAAGATACCATCTTTAATTTGGAATTTTAATTCCTCTTAGATTACCTTGGAATGAAATAAAATGAAAATCACAAAAATCATATAACCTGTATTAACTGAGTCAAGCTGCCAACAAATACTATACATAATAAAAATTATTAATAGCCTGTATAATTAATTTGAATTAGTTAAACTATAGAATACTTTCACTTACCTCAACATTTCTAATGGATTGGTCTCATGCACTTGGTTGCCACAGCGTGGACAGTCATTGCTATCTTCAAAGTGCTGTACAATACAAGTCTTACAGACTAAGAAGAAAGAAGAAGTTGGGTTAACTGAACTATCATTTAAACTTAAACTAAATGTAATTAGAAATAGTCAAAATTATTAGCACAGGTAGAATACTATCCTTTAGTCATATTATATAAAATCTTAAAACTGTAAGTAAAAAAATCTAAAAATACACCTACTGCGACAATATAAAAGTATGTATTTTTTTTCTTAAATATATTCACAAACTATATAACTTGTTCATATAAGCTAGTGCAAGGCATCAATACATAAGGAGATGGGATGCAGGGGTGAACAGAAAAAAGCCTGTACCTATATGGAACGTATGCTCTATTTGCAAAGAAAATCAAAGAATTTTAGTAGTATGGAGTACTACTAACTTACGATATGCAAAAAAGGTGGACAGTGTATGCTGGGGGTTGCCAGCAATTTCAGATAGAATCATCAGGACAGGCCCTTCTAAGGTGAAAACTGAGCGGGTGCTTTTGTTGATTAAGTTTTATGTTTTATCTCTTATCATTACAAAAAACAATTAGGGTAACTGGTTCACTGTAATTCTTCCAAAATTTGAGTGATAGTATCAAAATACTTTCAAAAAAATAACCTTAGCTACATATACATTTCTCTACCCCAAATATCTTGACCCCTAAAAGGCTTTAAATGTCTTTAAAAATCAGTATTATGTTTGGCGCAAGGAACCAGATCCAGAGGGATGGTCCCCCCAAAAAAAAAGTTTGGAAACAGAAGGATGCCTTTTGAAACCATAATAAAGTGGAGAACAAAGAAGCTAAATTCCTTTTAAAAGATTGCTGGTATTTGCTCTTTTCCCAGGGATACTAGATAAGCGTCTGAAATGTGGGAAGGAAAAGGATAGATAAAAGGAAAACTGAAGGGGTATTACAAATGCTGATCCTGTCCTGAGGCTCTGACCTTGCCCTGGAGTCCCAATCCTGGTGATTCTAAGAGGGCTTAGGCATTCCTACTTGTAAACAAACTTGTCCAAGTAGAGGGGCACATGATATGCTTGGAGCACGGCCTTACCTGGGCCAGGCAAAGACTACGGGTAGGACCCCTAAACAGGGGCAAAGATACAAATCTAGGTTGAAGAAAGAAATATAAGTCTCATTCATCAAAGGTGTACAGTTTCAAAAATCAGGTTATGTTAATTGTTTAAGGTTAAGGCAGCACTAGTGCCCAAGGGTCCTGATGGGAAATTACAATCTATAGTCTAGATCTGATTTGTTCAATATGATAACCACGAGTTTTATGTGACTCCCAGAGCACTTAAACCCTCCCCAGTTGGGGAGATATGCTGTAAATGATAGACATGCTGCCACAATATAAAAGTATGTAGTGTGTAAAAGTATGTAGTATGTAAAGCATGTAGTTACATACTAGATACTTTTATAATAAAAGTAACAGTAAAATATACACCGGACTTTAAAGACTTAGCATGAAAAGGGAATCACATTAATATTTTGTATTACATGTAGAAATGATAGTATTTTTTAGATACTGGGTTAAATAAAATATATTCCATTTTTAAAAAAATATTGTTACAGCGTATGTTCTTCACACTAGAAGAGCCCAGCATTTGTGGGTCAGTGTATAAACCAGGTGTTAACAGTCACCACACTGAGCACAGTAGTAAGCAAAAGTATAGATTTTTTGGAAGTGAAAGAAACTCCTGACAGTAGGATTAGGTCCAAGCAAGCACCTAGCTCTGTCCTGCCTGCCCATGACTATATACTGTGAGATATCCTGCTGTCCAGTATGCCAGGCAATTGGCTTGGTGCCAGGTGTCGGGGAATTTCACTTGAGGCTGTTTTCTGTTCCTTAATTGCCCTCTAACTGGATCTTTCCCTGGATGGTGGTAAACTCCATGAAACATCTCTGCTTTTTTTGGATGCTGCTTTATCTATGATCATTGTTCCTTATCTGGCTTTCCCCCCCAGTCCCTTGGTCTTAGCCAAGAAAACAGGCAGGTTCTATGATCCCTCCCTCCTACCCTCTTGCCCTTCCCGCCCCCCCCCCCCGCCCCCCCCCCCCCACCAGCCTAAGGAAGGGAGCTGAGCAGAGAGAAGACTTAAAAGAAGACTTGGAGGGAGGAGACATGGAGCAGCAAAACATATGAAGGTCTTCTTGCTTCTCATCTTTGGATTTACACCAGAGACATGGGGGATATGGAAGGAGACACATGGTGTTGAGATATGTAGAGACCTGTGGGGAGGCTGACCATGGCAGTCATTACCTTGATTTGTACTCTGATTTTGTTCCCTTCTTCCCAGACTTGCCTGGTCTCTTCAGCCTGTCAGCAGGTGCCTTAGACTTGCAGCAAGCTTTTAGGCCTCAGCAGCCTTGTTTTCTACAATCCAGTTACTTTCTATCCCATGTTACTCACATGGGGATGGCTACCTTTGGGTGTTTCCTTGTCAGCTATTAGCCTTTCTTGTCTTCTCCATGCACACTACCCTATCAAAACTTGTTCACACTGAGAGTATGCTTTGTATGTGGTAGATGGCAGAATCTTATATTTAACATCACACATGTGGCTCATATTTATTTCTAATGAACAGTACTGTTCGAGAGGGAAACAGAAACCCCCATCCAGAAGTGAATTTATTTCTTACACCAACACATGAAGACAGTACTGTAGTGAAGTTCTGCAGATATAACCTGCTACCTTGATGACTGGCAGCATAGAGACAAATCTAGACCTTTTGATGTGAAGTAACAAACTTTTAAAGATTTTTTCAAACTTGACAAAGAAAAAAGAAAGTTGTGTAGAAACAGAAAATCCCTGAAATGTCTTCAGTGTCTCTTACATTTGACCAAGTAAACAGGACAGTCAAGTCCTGTCACAGGGCTCAGGAATGAATCTCATCACAAAAAGCTGTTTTACATTAAAAGAATAAAATTGTTTTCCTAGAGGTTAAGATCAAAATATGTTCTTAATGGAATTTTGCTTTCAGATAATTTTAGGAAGAGAAAAATTCAAGTGTTGAAATGCATTTTTACTCTGGTTTCTTTTCTAATCAGATGACTTAGTAGTGGTTGTCAGCATATTCATCAACACTTATGTACCAAACAACACTCTACATGCTTTAATATGTATTTAATACAAGTTAATAATTTAATCCTCATCAGAACACTATTAGTGTTACCTATAACAGTTATTAGGTTCCAGATGAAGAAACTGAGTGGAGAACTTCTGCTACTTGCCTAAGATCAAGAAGTAATTAAGTGACTAAAGCCAGGATTTGAACCTATACCGCATTTTCTTAACAATGCATGTTTATGTGATAGATTTTCTTCTATTTTATTCCTATCAATATGTAACAAATAGAAAAAGAACAACTTTCCCCTTGATTTGGGAGTCTAAAATATATTCACTTATAAAAGTGGCTCTCCTTTCAAATTGAGTATTTTGTACAAAGTAGTCCTTTTAAGTAACTTATTTATTTCTTAAAAAATATCAGAAAATATATCTCCCACATGATTTAAAAGTTATTAAATGATGCATGTGACACAAATTGGAACCTGAGGAAATTCAGGTTAGAGTGTCAGTGAAACTAAAAAAAAGTAAAACGAGTTTTTGCTTTAAGATGTTGAAAAAGCTTCTCATCACTACAAAATTTAGATTATAATAAAACACATTTTTAAAGTATCTTAAAGTGCTAAACTGGTTAATTCAACTTATGTTGTGATATTAAAAGATACCAGTCAGCACTCAGGTCTGGGTACAGAGAGGAACCAGTCTTCATTCTTACCCGCCATTCTAGAGACAGATGTAAAATACCTGGGTCAGGGAAGGACATGAGACTCACTATATATATATCCCCAGTTGGAAAAACACTTAAATGGCAACAAGCACTAACATTTAGGAGCATTAACCAAATAAGAAACTCTGGGCTGAGACTTTGTCAAGATTCTAGCCTGGACTGTCAGCATCCCCTCTGGCAAATGAAGTGTAGCATGGGAGGGAAGCAGTAGGCTAGGTAGCTCCAGGCTCAAAATCCAAAGCACAGTGCAAAGCTTCTGAAAGTCAGTGACATCTGCTCCCTGGCACCAAGATTTCACTTATTTTTATAAATGAAATTTACTTTTAGTTTTGTTTTTATAACTATATTTAGTCCATGACAAACACAAACTTCTGCCTAAAACAGTAAATAAAACTCTTTTACCATTTTCTAGATGTGAACTTGGTTGTTATACAAAAAAAGTTGCTGCGTCATCTAAAGCAGAGGTTCTCCATTCAGATGGCAAATACAATCACCAATGAGATTTTTTTAAAAAGAGTAGATTCATGAGTTCTATGCCAATGAAATCAGTAGCTCTTTTTTAATGAATCTATTTTTGGCCACTTAATCTTAACCTTGTTTATATGTCAGGTTATAGGTTCAAAGTTACTTAAATGTATGTCATTATCTACATTGGTCACCAGAGCAGCGATTACCCGACCACAATCCGTTGGGTTCTATCCCCATGCTGCGGCACACTCTCCACCCTCCCTGCCTGGTAGCTTCAGTCTACAGTCAGATTGCCAGGGTTTCATTTGTTCTTGCTGTCCCTGTGCTTTGTTTTTTATTTAAATTCCACATGAGTGAAATCAGCGTCTCATCTTTGGTCTTTCTCCATCTGAGCTATTTCTTTAGTATAATCCCCTCATTCCACCCATCCAGGTCACAAAGGGCAAGGTTTCATCTTTTTTTATAGCAGGTTAGTACTCCATTGTCTGGAGATACCACATCTTGTTTCTCTATTCACTCATCCTTGGGCACTTGGGTTGTTTCCATAACTTGGTTATTGTAAATAATGCTGCAAGAAAGATAAGTGTGGCTATCCCTTGGAATTAGTGCTTTTGTATTCTTTGTATCCTTCCTATATACTCAGGAGAGGGCCTGCTGGATCTCTAGATTAGCACACCAAGACTCTGCCAAGCTTTCTCACTGATCAAAGATAACTGGGAGATCAGGTCAAGAGAGGCCAGGAGTTGGCCATGAAACTTACTGGATCTAACCTCTGTCAGGCTTCCCCATTCTCTGTTAGGTTGGCCCTCTGCCAAATTATGTGAAGTCACTTTATTAGTCACCATTAGGAAATCGCAGTCATAGAATAAAACATAATCAAAATAATATGGGGTTTCTGTACTACCCCTGTAATGCAGATATATATATGAGATATGAACACACATAGGTTCTCGAAACGAGAATTTTGAGGCAGGCTGCCTAACTCTGCATCCCAAGTACTCCATTAGGCAAACTATTGTCTTTGTGGTTCTGTGTTCAAGGGAGATAACAAGAGTATCCCACATGGTTTTCCTGAGGATTGAATGAGATATGTGAAATGTATAAAGAAGTATCTGAAGCTTGTAAATATTCAATAAACAGTCAATAAATGTGAGCTATCGTTATAAAAAGATCACTAGATAAGCACAGAGTCAACAAAGAAAATCAGAGTAATCAAGCATTGAATGACATCAGATAGACTATGATTACTTTGACACAACCATTTTGAAAAAACAGGTGATCTTGCTCATGGATCTTGGAAATGTCCGTTACTGTTGGCACTAATGCTCTGAAACCATAGTATTACAATCAAACCAGTTGCAAGATAGTCTTCCAAGTTAAGTACTTTTATGTTCACTACTCTGGCTGAAGGGGAACCGCCTATTGTTCCCATTTGATAGTTCTTTCTGGAGGGTCCAAGATTGTATAACATTTCTCTACTGTATCCTTCCTTAACTTTGTATGTTTGAAACAATTCCAGGAAGAAGTCATTGCTCCAAAAGTTACTTTGTTCTTTGTCATTTTTCCTTATACTTGCTCAGTTAAACTATTAACTCTGGCTAAACCCAACTCTGCACACTCTGCTTCCTCAACTGAACACATGCTGACAGATGTCTCATCATAAATCCACAGTAAGTGGATTCTTCATCTGCTAGAAGTCATACTCAAAGCTCCAAGTTCATTATGCTCCTCACCAATATTTTATCCTTCTTTCTTCTCAAAACCCCCTTATCTTACCCTCCCCCAAACTCATTCTTCACTGAACTTGTATTACCACATTTACCCCCTAACCAGCATCTGTATTTTATACTCTTGCCTGTTTCCAGAACTTTTGTGTACCTATCAGAAGCCAATCTCTACTCAGTGTACTAGATCCAGAAATATTTCAATCTGTTGCTTTTTACCAAGGATTTTCACCAATATTTAAACATATTATTTCATCATGAGAAAAAGAACACCCAAACTTCTTATGGGCAATAGCCCTGTTGATCTATTTCAGAGTTATCTGCACTCACTCTCTTTAAAACCTTTATTCACATTCTTTACCTTTATTAAAGTGAAACAATTACATTATTATAGTACAACAATCAAACCAGGAAATAAAAACATCTCTATCCTGTCATACCTCTCCACCCCAAAGGTTTCGTAAGACTATCCAGGACCCCCTGTGCTTGAGTCAGATATCCACAACTCAGAACCCAGCTCTAACATGATAGCTATGATATTTGAGTCTTATTTCTGAGAAAACAGGAATAAGAACCTGAAGTTCTTTTCCTTCAAACTTTCTCATAACTTAGGCTTTCCAATTACTTTGGTCTCTGTTCAAATGGTAATTTCAAGAGAGACCATTCTATTTTATTCTTCCATATAGCATCTGTTATACACAGAAATTCTAGGAATGCACAGACTATGCCTGTCAATGACTGGCACAATGGAAGTGCTAATATACATTTGTTGAATGTTTAAATATCACTACCTAACTGGAAGGATTCTTTGGGGAACAACAAATGTAAAGATCAGGGTCCCAAATATGGCATTCAATGTAAAAAGCTTTTTATTATTATTAAAAAAATAAATTTTAATATAGTAAAGTCAACTAAAAATATTTTAAACCTTTATTAGCAGTTATCTTAATTATTATATGATGGAAAGTACAAAACCCCAAAAATATTAGTATTAAAAATGTCCGGTCCACAGCAGTGCTTCGCAAATTCTAATACATCACAGAATCACCTAAAGAGCTTGCTAGTACATAGACTTCAGGTTTTCTCCACAGAGATTCTGGTTCAGTAGGTCTATGGTAAGGTCAAATAACGTGCATGTCTAACAAGTTCCCAAGTGATGTTGCTGGTGGCGCTGCTAGTCTGGAGACTGCATTTTGAATAACAAGTGTATATCATAATGACTTAAAATACATAAAAGTATTATAACGTATCAAGAATTCTCTGTATATTTATTAAATTATGTACTTATAATGCATATTCAAAAATAAATATTTTATTGTATTATGACTAAGATTTTCCTTCTTTTTTACAGGTTACCATATAAAATCACCAAGTCCCTTAACTGTCACATCAAATCTATTAAATTATCAACTAGCCTATTCTTTATATAGTTAAGTGCTAAATACAAAAATAAATTTTTCTAAGGCACTCATTCAGTTAGGGATTACTGCCTTATCTCCAAATGGGCAGGAAGAAGAAAGTTTTCATGTCTTATATGTCTATAAACTCTGCTTTTTTCTGAGAAAAGACTCACTAGATTTATTTTAAGTGGCTTCTCACCACAAAAGAGTAAAGAACCAATGTACTGTATTCTTTACATTTTAACTGCTGGAACAATGACCCATTATTCTTAGTTTAGAAGTCTTTCATTTTAAGTCAACAATCTATACAACCACCAGCAAACAGACTGTATGCAACTTCAAAAAGTTTCCCAGGACCCTGATATAGAAGACAGAACATCTATGTCCCAGTCCAGAATGTCTTTTTTTCTCTCCCAATCTCAGACCTACAAAGGCTCTTATCTATATTCTCAGTTTTTAAAAATTCATAATTCCTAACTGTAAGCACCTACATACCTCTTAAGCTATCATTGCCTTTGAAATGTTGAAAGCAGATACACAAAATAAAATAATCAACTCACTAGCTATTTATTCATGTAAGACTTTATTGAAGATGAAGTATCAGGTACTAAGGATACACTTAATCCAAATCTATCTGTGGAAGTAGGTGAGTGATATATCTTGGAAGAGATGAGTTATAAAGAATGTTAACCAGCCATACAAGAGATGCGCATTTCAAACAGAGTAGCAGCTGAACCAAGAGTGAGTGTGTGAGTGAGTGTGTGTGTGTGTGAGTGTACATATGTGTTAGATGCTAGGGGAGGAAAACCAAGGTAGAACTTACAACTAAGTGGCTTTAAATTACCCTGAGAACAAAAGTTTATCTCTAGGAAATTTTGGGGTAAAATGAAGACAGCAAACTTTCTTAAATGAACATGACGCTGATACAATTTAACAATGAACTGCAGCGACCTAGTAAGAAGTGATGAGGGCCTGAATAAGAATAAAATAGGAGAGGAAGTAAAAGAATGGATTTGAGAAAGACAAAAGAAAGCAATGAAACAGACTTTCCCCCCCCATTTTGTGGAGAGTAAGGGATCTAGTGTGGACTATATTCGTTCGTTTTCACGTATGTTGAGCTCCAGGTGGCTTTGCACCACCCAAATGGACATTCAGGAGGAGTCTGAAGCTTAGAAATATGGACTGTGCCATAAATAAAGATCAGAGACATCCAGATAGGTATCTGAAGTCTCAGAGCAATTGGGTTCACATGAAAAAAAGATCTCAACATGTGTAGACATTTCTTGCTGACTTATGCAAAGTTCTGTTTGAGTTTAAGTCCCAAATTTTCATTTTTACCACTCTAACCATCTACCCTATTGTGCATGTCCCACTATTAAACATGAGAAAACCAGGCAGAAGATTCTAAACCCAGAATACTGTCACACATCAAAGACCACTGACTAAGGAACACTCCTTTGCAGTACTATGTATTTTATCACTATGAATAAGGGGATAGTTTGTGAGGATAGTTGTTTCTATAAGTCCCAGTATAAAAATCAAAAAAAATAAGACAAAAACTCAGACCTAGAAGATAGCATGACAGAATCCTCAGATGCTAAATGGTGTGCCCTACCCCATCATTTACTGTTCTATGCTTTCTGTTGGTGATAAAGGCCTCACTTGGGACTTATCACTTTCTTTTCTTCATACTCCCACTACATTCACTCTTCCTCGCAAAGGCTTGATATCTACCAAGGAATTCTTCAGGAAAGAATGAGTTGTGCAGTTAAATTGTCACACATATAACCGACAGACCATAAACTGCTATTGCAAACAAAAAAAAAGTCTTTTTCTTTTATAAACAGGTTTTTTTTTTTTTTTCATTTAATTTAAAACATCCTTGTTTATTTTCTCACAAAATAAGATTTCTCTCCTCAGGTGCAATTACCATAGCTTTTCCACCACCAAAGTGCACACAGTCCCTATATCACACTCACTTCCTGCCCTCTTCACTACTTTCTTTCTCTTCTTCCCCTGCCCCTCATGATAGTCTCAAGATCCATAAACTGAAATTTTTATATTTCAGAATCATTTTTCCCTGATTATATCTCAAAGAAGATATAAAATCTACAGTGTACATATGAAAATTGGAAAATCTGTGCTTTCATCACATCTTCCAGATTTGGCAGTATTTTGCTGGAGAAACCCAAATATAAAAACAATGCAAAATAAAAACAGAGTGAATTATGCCCAGGTACGATGCTTTGAGTAGTGGGAAATATAGAAGATGAAGTTCTCACTCTATAGAGCAGCCACATTTTACGGGTTCTCCCTCCAATCAATATCCACAATTCAGTCTCACTCCTTGCCTTCTGCTCACATCCCCATCACTCTGGTCGCAGTCCCTATATCTTTTGGTTGACTTTAAGCAATAGGCTTCTAAGTGACTAGATTAGTTCCCCAAATCTGCCAAGCACATTTCTACCTCAAGGTTTTGTACTTGCCTTTCCCTCTGGCTAAAATGCTTTTCCCATATAGCCACAGAATTTAATCCCCTCAGGTTTCTGTTCAATTGTGAACAGTGAACATATTGAGGCTGACCCCTAAGTCCCATCTCTCTTATCTGCAGTTCTTTACTCCTTTTCATAGTAGTGTTTACCATTACCCAATATATTCAGTATTATCAGTTTCCACTACTAGAATATTGTAGAGAGCTAAGAAATTCCTGTAGAGACCTAAGAAATTAGCTCCTATGACAAGGTCTTTCTGCTGCAACCTGATATGGCTCTTGCATTAGCCAAGTCGTGGGCTGGGAACAGAGCAGGTAAAGGGACAGTCAAAAGAAGAGTAAGCCCCTCTTGATAGGAGACCATATATGGTAGCAAACTAGACTATTGGGCAATCAGTATTAGTGGCAAGCATTGATTGGAGATGACCATCCTGGAATGTCTGGAATGTCTAATGTATATGAACTCAAGACAAAGCAACAATAAACGAGACTTGATCAGGAAACTGTCTTGTCTCCATTTCTCCTGTCTCCTGTCCCATCCCCATTCCCACTTGACGATCTGGTGGGTCAGGACAGAATATAAACTTCTGAGAGCTGAGATTTTACTCCCTTGTTCACTGCAGTATCCTGCCTAGGTTGGTGCCTGACACAGGTTCTTGGTGACACAGGTTCTTGGTACATTCAATGTTTATTCATTCAATACAGTCAATGTTCAAAATATATATATCTGTTAAGTGAAATTTAACTGATAATTATCCAAGTTAAATAATGAAACCAGGCAACAGTAAATACAAGACAGTTCACAATTTTGCTGAATAACATGAGCTAGTCATATCCAATACCACTTGGAGAGATTTCTGAAAATACACAATCCCATCATAAGACCTATGAAATTTCTCAAGCTGGAGTTCTGAGCACATGCATGTCCACACAGCTTTCTAGGTGATTCTATTTTGTGTGGTGAAACACATGTAACAAAAAGTTTGCGATTTTACCCATTTTCATGTGATTCTACGGTGCACATCTGTTTAAAACTACTGATGTACTATGTCTGTTCAGCAGAGGGAGAAAAATTGAAAGGGAGCATTTAAAACAAGACACCATGTTATCTTAGAAAGGGCATGAGCTTTAGAATTGAATACAGATCCACTACTCATTAGCTGGTAGACTGGGACAGTTACTTAACTATTAGTTTCCACAATGAAAACAATCTCTACATACTCTACCCATAACCACTCCAAACTACTTTAAGACTACAGATAAGTTTTGATAGAAATATATTAAGTATCTACTTTGGTGCATGTAACAGGAATTAGTTACTAGAATTTCTAAGATCATTTTCATTAAATAGGAAAATAAATCTATACTGACTAAAACAGAAAAGCACATGAAATCCTCATATAAATGTTAGAAAAATGTTTTTTTCTTTTTCTTTTGGACCAGATAAACATTTCAGGATTCTCAGACATAATATTACAACAGTGATTCTCAAACCAAAGATGCTTCAGAATCACCTGGTGAGCTTGTTAAATACAGATTGCCGGGCCCACTCCCAGTTTCTAATTCAGTAAATCTGGGGTAGGACTGGTAATTTGCATTTGTAACAAGTTCCAGGTGATGCTAATGCTGTAGAAAGAATACAAAGTTTCAGCTGTATAAGATGAGTAAGACAGATCTACTACACAAAAGGTAGGGTAGATTTTATGTTTAGTATTCTCATCACAATAATAAAAAAACTAGATGGTGGGAGAAAACTTTGGGGGGTGATAAACAGATTCATGGCACAGTTATGGTGATGACTCCAGACTCAAAAAACGGTATGCATTTAATATACACAGCTTTTTTGATGATAGTCATAACTAAAGTGATTTCTTAATTTTAAAAATTGAGTTAGTCATATTCTATACTTACAAAACCATTCAAATTAATTCCTTCAGTATAATTTTTAAAAATTAAAATATCTGAATTTAAAAACATATGACCAGTAATATGCTTATGATTTTTAGAACATACAACAGCCAACTATTGTGATTTGATACAAGAAAAATTCCATACCACTAGTAGCCCAATGACAAATTCAAAGTTGACAATTTCTAGAATACTCATTGTTTTAAAAATGAAAATCCAGATGAAAACCCAAAATGCATTAATCTATAACTGAGAAATGACATAAAATACTTACAGGTATGGAGGCATTCTGTCACTGTGGTTGGTTTGATAAGATAACCTTTGCAGATATAGCAGGTGATGTAAGGGTTGAAATCTTTCACTAAGTGTTTCCTTTGAGTAGCCATTCGTGATTGGCTAGGAAGGCTTTAGCAGTACAGGCAAAGAGGGGTGTTAAGTAGATGAAAGTCTGATCCCAGAGATTGGTGTGGAGTACCCAACTGGACGTCCTGAGGCCTGGGTACTATCATCCAGATTTATCGTGAGATGGCTGGTCATAACTCCTTCTGGTTTTTCCACTTTTCCATATCTATTTCCATGAAAATTTAAAAAAGATAAGTGTTACTTTCCTCACACTGTAATAATCTTAGCATGCTATATCCCAAATTGGGCAAGCTGATGAAAGGAACATTTCTCTTACTGTAATGTTAATCTGTAAATCTAGAACTTAATACAGAACAATGACAAGTCCATCTAATCCTGGTATTTCGAATATCACTTCTATAAAAATGGGACTGAATGCTATCTACCTGTTTCAACATCTTTGTGAACAATGCATTCTAAATATATGCTTGACTGCTATTAGGAGTTCCTGTGAAATACAGCTGAAAGATTAAAAAGTCATTGTCCTCCCTATCAATATGCTCCCTATTTCTATTTTGTACCTCACATTGTCAGATTGATGTCTTTTTCCATTTGATTCACTGCCATTCTCCCTGTATATTACCATTCCACGTGAAATCTTGTATTCTACTAACAGATTTTAGTCTGTTAACTTTTGGTTCTTATCTAAAAGAATGTCAGTGTCTTCTCTTTACAAACAGAAAATTGCTTAAATTTCCCAGCATGTCACAGAAGACCCTCCACAAGCTGACCCTGACAGCCTTTCACACTTTCCTTCCTGGAAACTTTCCTGCAGTCTTCTCTACCCCTCTGTTCAACAAGCCCCTCTTGTTCTCCAGCTAGATCCTACCTAAAGATTTAAACCCTTTTCCATTGCTACCCTCCATGTAACCCCTCCCTGGTTTTCAATCCTTTCTTGTTCCCTGTTACATATTCCTTTTATTTTGACTTAGTTACTTCATTCTCTAGCTTCCTTAGAGGACCTCAATATCTCTGACAGAAACAGGTAACATTCAGTAGATGTACAAAATGGGTAGTGTGACTTCTCTTTTCTCCAACCTCAGTTTCTTAACTGTAAAATGAAGTTAAGTTCTAGCACGGTGAGAATTAAATGAGACAGTCCACACAATGGTGGCACCCTGTAAAAACTGAATGTCATTAACTTTTCCCCAGAAGCATTTAGAAAGGTTAGCTTTGTATGGGTTACCCCCCCCAAAAAGGGGGGGTTGTCAGAAAAAAAAAAACAATTTTTTTTAAAAGAAAGATTCTTCACAAACGTGTCTTCTTAGAAAATACTACATTTTGAAAGAAGGTGTTAAGTCCCTAAGTTAATTCTATACACAGGAACTTTTCTCCTTTTCTATCTGTTAACTCACAGGTAAGCATAAATCAACTGGAAAGGTAAAAAGCACCATCATAATGCCACTGGAAACGCGCAGAGAATAGATCTAGGAGGAATCATCCTGTCCACTGGTGGGAATTCCTGTCTACAGTGTAACAGAGAGTACAAATAACAAACAGGTGCTGGGGGTTCAGGTTCTCAGCCCTGCATGATCGTCCCCAAGGTACTTCATATTCACGCAGGGGTCGCGGCTTCGCCCTACTGCGCTGGAATTAATGGCCCTGCCTTGCCCACAGGTTTGCCCTGGAACTCCAAAGAAAGACAAAGTCCTCTGAAAAGAGGAAACGCTGGGTCTGGACCTGGAGTGGGTGAAGATCGCAAGCCACAGAGCCTTGTCACTAACACAGTTAAAGGAAGTAAGTACATGCAGTGACGGGGAGGGTGCGGGAGGGAACTTTTCCGCGTTTGCCAGCGTTGCCAGTAGGACCGGGTGGCCGGCCCCAGGCGGTCCAAGTGTGCCCCGCCTGCCCGCCCACCTCGCTGGGGGCTGCCCCAGGAGCAGACTCCCTGCTCCGGCAGGGGTCCGGGTCTGGTGTGCTGCGGGGGAAGCCTCTCCCCAGCCGATGCACGCAGCCCTCGCCCTCTCCGCCTGGAGAAGGGCTCGCTCTGAACTCCCCGACCCCCGGCCGGCCCAAGTGGCTCCAGGTTCCAGGCAGATCCGGCCGCGGCAGGTGCCTGGAGGTGCCGCTCCCACTCTGGGCGCAAACTTGGGCTTGGAGCAAAGGGGCGGCTGGGGAGCTGGCCTCCCCGAAAGCTCCAAAGATCCCCTGGTACGTACCCCACGGCTGCTGCTGCCCTCCTCGCCCACCAGTGCGTCGCCGGCCTCTGAGGGAAGGGAAGTGAAAGAGAAACAGCGCCCGACGCGGCCTGGCCGGTCCCCGCGCCCCGTCTTCCCTCCCCCTGCAGGCGGGAGCGCGCCGGCTCCGTGGGGCCACTGGGCTCGGGCGATAGGGCGAGTCGGGCCTCTGGGCCCTGGTCTGGTGCCGCCTCCAAGGGCAACTCCACCCCTTTTAACCGCCGGCGCGCCAGCAGGCCACGCCTCCGGCCACGCCCCCACCACGCCCGCAGGCCACGCCCGCCACCCCATCGCTCCTCGCAGGTGCTGCTCAGCGCTTGTCGCCCCACCTCTGCAGCCACACTGCCACCACCACTTGCCACTCGGAGCTGCAGTTCTACCTGCAGCTCTGGACAAATTTTATCTTGGTTCTTCTTCGCCCTCACCACCAATCCCTCCTTGTGATTTTCATCCTAACAATATCTGGTGTATTTTCTCTGCTGGGTTTAAAAGCAACGTCCCTGTTGAGGCTGAGTCACCGAGTGAAACAATCTACTCAAGTGAATCCTTTTCCTTGCCAGTCCCACCTGGGATGCCGCAGGGACAGACATTCCTTGATTCCCATCTTAAAAATCACTAACGTTACTGTAGGTGGTTCCAGAGACCCTGATGATTGACAACTGTTAGAGAGCAAGGAGTGCAGCGGGGGTGTTGGGGATGTTACTTTGGAAAGGTAAAGAATTATAACCATTTGCAAGGTTTAAGATGGGAGAGCAGTACATTCCAGTGAACTTTGAGATCTACAAGAGACTATACACACACACACACACACACACGCACGCACGCACGCGCGCACATACACAATTTCCCTCCACCCAAAAGTTTGTCTTAATGTATTCCTCAAAGTGATTCAATCCCTTTTTACAGCATTCCACAGACAGACAAATTTCTACAACCACCACTATTTTGCTGAACATAAATTAGAGCTGGTCTTTTGCTTCTCAGATGACTTGCCATCCAGTCATCTGTGTAGTCCTAGGATAGCAGGAAAATTAACATGGTATTCATCAGTAAAACAAAGGGAATCAGCAAAAGGCAACTTTTAATTTTGTGCATTAGAAAGAGCAACTTCATCATCCTTTTTTTTTGAAGAAGTGAGAACAGTCAGTGACTAGGGAGTTGAAGTAATAAGAGGTTGGAGGGGAGGCTAATGGAAGTATTTACTTATCTTTGATTAACAGGAGTCACAAGTGACAGGCTGTGATGGCTCTAGTAGCAAACCAACAAACCCAAGGACTACTGGTTCAGCAAATATATGGGTGTTCAAAGGTCCATCTCAATTTGAAATACACCTAGACATAGACTAAGGCAGCTTAAAAAATATCCTATTTATAATTAAGTTCACACAGAGTGGATATAATATTTAAAAATTACTATTTTTCATAGTAGTAACTGCATTTTTCTGAAACAGCATTTAATGACCACATTTTTACAATCCCTGTAAAAACCACTTTACCAAAGTATATATATGACAATTTCCAAGTGGGGATAAACTTCAAGTCATCGCAATCATAGTGAGCACAGAAAACAAGTTAGGCCCAATGATTTTATGAAGGATTACATTTCAGTTCTTTTATCTCTGCAACTAAACAGATCAAGATGCGAAAAGTCACCCTATTTGTAGTGTATTTAAAATATGTATGGAGGGTATTACTGTATATCCTGCAACACATGTAAATTGACTTGGTATTGTTCCATTTTTTCATCTGAACCTACTTTAAATGTATTTTAAAGAATAACATTTAATGATGTCAGGGGCCTCAATGGAGTTGATGATCACCATCAGGAGGACTTACATTAGCAATGGAGGGAAGGGGTCAGGAATATACTGTAGCTTAGAACCTGAAGAGAGATGTGGACATAAACTTGCCGTAACAAAACTGCCAATTGTAGACTCGGGAAGGGGAGAGAATTACAACCTTCCCAAGAAAAACTGTGTCCCTAGAGGCAGCATGGTTCCTAGTAAAATGTTCTATGGTTTCTCTCCTCCTCTTCAATCTCCCCCCTTTTCTCATCTTAAGAAAAACTACTTGTGCATGCATCCCACGTAAACACAAAATACAACACAAAACAAGCAAATAAAAACCTCAGACATCTGTTTGGTTAAAAAATAATAACAAAATAAATGGCAAGAGAGAATGTTACAAAAGGACAAGTTTCCCAACTAGCCATATTCCCAGCATTTAAGTGTTGAACTTTCACATGCTGTATGCTGATTGGCCTTCTCCCAGGACTGCTTTCTAGTAATTCACTCTTTTAAGTTCTTTGGTTCTGGTAGTGGGGTTAAACAAACCCTAGAAGCCTCCATTTCATGAGGTAGCTCTGATAACAAATCTCAAGCACCAATGGGGCCCTAAGGAAACAAAGACTAGAAGCAACTGGATATACAGAACTAGAAAAAGAAAAGACAGAAGAAAGAATCATAGCTGGGAGTGTGTTTATCAATAATCTACTTCAGTATTCTCAGTTTACAGATGTGGATACCAAGACCCCAAGAAGTGGTGAATTCATAATCACAGAGATGATTTTGGTAGTACTAAAACCAAAACAAAAGTATCAATTCTATTTTCTTTCTACCTCTCAAGAGAGTGTCACAAATACAAGAATGTAAGGGAGGTCTGGTAAAAGGAAAGATTATCTATCTTAAGAGAAAGTAAAGGAAGAAGAGAAGAGAATGAAAAAAAGGAGAGAAAGAGATATGACTATTTTTGATGTCAGCAGGGATGAACTGGTCCCTGACACTTCCTAGCACAGTGGAAAGGTCACAAGGCATAACCTGATCAAGACTCTACCAGGTAATCACATATGGTTACCACTGGAACTACATGGAGTTATACACTTACACTTATACACACATATCTGTCCTACAGATATTTTAATTACTTTATATTTTATGTCTAGATTTTTTATTTTAATAAAGGTTTGGCAGTATGTGGGTAATTCTATACTAAAAAGTTCACATTCTTTCCTTGTTTAGTAAACATATCATTAATGAATGACTTTTTGATGGTATAGCTTATGATGGTATAACTTATTTTAAAAATGGGGTTTTAATTTTATATTTCCTAAACATATTAAATAAGATTTTTTCCATTATTATAAATTATTATATATACTTAGGTATATGCTATTTAATCTTTTAACACAGAATATCATTAACACAAAACCACCCTCTGTAACCTAAAAGTCTTTCTATGGAGAATTCAGAAAATATTAAAATTTAATGTAAGTTTCCCAGTAGGCCCACAGGTATTTATTTTATGACCACAGGCATTATAGCTCAAAATCTATGAGTGTCTAAAATCAGTGATGGGGAACAGAGAACTGAAGGACTTCCAATCACCCTTGACCATATCTTTTTATTCTCTTAATGTATCCACCCCTGTACTCAGTAATTCTCAAGGACTCTCTCTCTGATAAATGTCTCTTGAATCCTTCCACTTTACCTACCCTGGTACAGATCACTATTATCTTTACCCTCCATGATGTCAATGAACTCTTAAGTGATCTCCTGTATTTCTTCTTTCCCAAATCATTCTGCACAGTTCAGTCAGAAGATTCTGACTACCCATTTGATCATGATGCTCCAAAGTTTTAAAAATCCTTGTACTCTGAAATGGGCAAACATGTTATAGAGCCATCTGTGTTCCTCTCTTGAATGCAGTTTCTTTTAAACTACTCTCATAATGATCCATTTGACCTTCCAGCTAGAGCTTCGTGCAAATGAGCATGCTGCACTAATCCTTGTCCTTGCTCAATCTAGCCAACACTTATTTGTCTGTTAGGTATTAAATGATCTCAAAGGCCACCTTTTCAGACACTTCAAAGCAAGCACCAAGAAGTCTTAACATACATACCACACCGAAACACTCTTATTCTTTCAATTCACATATCGCAATGTCTTATATTATCTGGCTTATTTGTCTCAACTTCCTATTGGAGTATAATTCTGGTAAATCCACTGTGACATTCCAGTGAACCCATCCCTAGCACAGTGGATGACAAGTGGTAAGCATTCAAGTAACTATTAACTGAAAAATGCTCATACTCTAAGATACTTTGTATATTCCATCTTCATTACCTTCTTGGAGGGATATTTATAAATGATGTGTTAATGAATAATGTTTGTCCTGTAGGATGTATTAAGGATTGATCCTTATATTCACCCTCGAAAATAAAAATAAAAATCGTGTTTACAAGACGTAATTATGGAGCGATAGAGCAAATTTAGTAGTGAAGTGATAAATGGAACATGAGCAAATAATAAAACAGTGGAAAGAAGTATTATGGGTAGTAAAGAAGTTAGCTCTATGTGCTAATATTCTGTCAGCTACAAAAACAGCAAGGAAGAATATTATGGATATGGATATGAAACGGAAAATTCAGAAAGAAAGAGAACTTAAGTTAATATACACTTAAAAGTGAGTACAGAAAAAGACACTGGTATAGGGACAATATTAATTAGTCTGTAAAAGACTTGCAAGGTGCTAAATAAATATTTTTGTGCTTTAAATACAGTATGCGGAAGAGAACAACAAATTTGAGAGGCAGAAAAAACTAGTAGTATTTTCTTTATTGTGATGTCAACAATTGGTTGGAGAAAGTTCCAGATGTACTGGAAGAACAAAGAAAATAACTAGAATAGGTACATACTTTAGGGGGGAAAAGGTAGATTTATGCCAATCATCAGGATTGGGATATTTTAAGTCCTCATTATAGAACCACAACTGTTATTTTGAGGTCAGATTAAAGTTCATAAAAGAAGAATTGATTTAAATGCAAAAACTAAGAATACCCCAGCAAATCTTCATGTAGATGATTCTAAGGATTATTTGTAAGAAAAAGTGCTTCAAGAGAAGACATGAAATTCAACTGGAGCAAATGTACTTGAAACTGGTGACAAACATTCAAATACCAAAGGAGACTAGGCACACAGGTTTAAGAAGATTATTACTGGGAAATGTGATTTAGGAAAAAAGGGACACGGGACTCAGAGTCAAGACAATAGGAGTTTTCTGACACAGCAATGAAAACAGATTAAAATTACCTTAAAACCTTAAGCCAATATCCCTAATGAACACAGATGCAAAAATTCTAAACAAAATACTGACAAATCAAATCCAATAATGCATAGAAAGGATTATTCACCATGATCAAGTGGGATTCATCCCCGGGGTACAGAGATGGTTCAACATCCAAAAATCAATCAACATCAACAAGGAGAAAACCAAAAAGCATATGATCATATCAATGGATGCAGAAAAAGAAACATTCAGTAATGCTGATTTATGAAAAAAGCCCTTGAAAAACTCAGGACAAAAGGAACATCTCAACATAATAAAAGCCATCTATGACAATCCTATTGTCACAGGATTATAACAAACATAATCCTTATGGAGGAAAAAATGAAATTATTTCAATTAAGATCTGGAAGCAGGCAAGTTCTAGCTAGGGCAATAAGGCAAGAAATAGATATGAAAGGAATACAAATAGGGAAAGAAGAAATGAAGCTATCATTATATGCAGATTATATACTCTATGTAGAGAACCCCAAAAAATCCACAGGAAAACTACTTGAAACAATAAGCCAGCTTAGTAAGGTAGCCAGGTACAAAATCAACACACACAAGTCAGTAACCTTCTTATATGCAAAGAATCAGTCAGAAGAAGAAAAAATTTGAAAAACACATTTCATTGACCATCATACCAATGAAAATTAAATACTTGGGAATAAACCTAACAAAACGTGGAAGAACTACACAAAGAAAACTGTAACACATTCTTAAAAGAGATAAAAGAAGACATAAAGAAATGGAAAGACATTCCCTGCTCATGGACTGGAAGAATTAGTATTATCAAAATGGTCATCCAAAAAGAAATCTACAGATTCAATGCAATTCCAATAAAAATATCAATGACATTCTTTAAAGAAAAACAACAAAACTTACTGAAATTCCTATGTAATAATAAAAGACCACAAATAGCCAAAGTCCTCCTGACCAAAAGAAGAGAGAATTGAGGAGTCACTCTCCCAGACTTCAAATTATATTACAAAGTCATAATAGTTAAAACAGCATGATAGTGGAACAAAAACAGATATACAGACCAATGGAACAGAACTGAATACCCAGAAATAAAGACAAACATGTATGGTCAATTGATAAGGGCATTAGACATACACTGGATCAAGGACAGTCTATTCAATACATGGTGCTGGGAAAACTGGATCACAATATGCAAAAAAAAAAAAAAAAGAATCTAGACTAGTCTCTCACACCATGTACAAAACTAACTCAAAGTGGATAAAAGGCCTGGATGTAACACCTGAAACCATAAAATACACTGAATAAAATATGGGCAAAATATTCCAATATTACATCTCATAAACCTTTCAGGACACATCCACAGATACTAAAAGTAGGAAAACACAAATAGGTGGGACTACATTAAATTAAAAAGCTTCTGTACAGCAAAAGAGACAATAACTAAAACAAAAAGAAACCCAAATGAATGGGAAAATATTTTTCATACAAGTGATAAGGGTCTAATAATGAAGATCCAAAGAAGTCACACCACTCAACAAAAACAAAGCAAAAAGTCCAATCAAAAAATGGGAAAAGAGCTAAAAAGACAATTCTCCAAAGAAGAAATACAAATGGCCAATAGGCACGTAAAAAAGGTCAACATCACTAACAGTCAGGAAAATGCAAATCAAAACCACAATAAGATACCACCTTACACCTGTAAAAAAGGCATACATCAAAAAAAAAAAAAAAGGGCTACAAATGCTGGCATGGATGTGGAGAAAAAGGAACACTTTTACACTGCTAGTGGGGAAGGCAGACTGGTTCAGCCACTATGAAGGGCTATATGGAGGACCTTCAAACTACTGAAAATGGAACTACCATTTGATCCAGCAATCCCACTTCAGGGAATCTACCCAAAAGATTAAAAAACACTAATTCAACAGGATACCTGTACGCGGATGTTTTTATTGCAGGATTATTTATAATTGCCAGGAAACACCCCAAATGTTTGGGGAAACAAATGAAAGGATCTGAAAACAATATGATTCAGAAATCAAAAATGACAAATTTGAGGCATGTGTGATAACATGGAGAGACCTAAAAGGAATCATGTTAGCAGAAATAAACCAGAAAGAAAAAAGAGAAATATTGGATGATCTCACACATATGCGGTATATAGGGGAAACAAAATGACAAGTGAAATTTAAAACCGTCAAAAGAACTGAAGCACAGAATAAGAGAGGGGGTAGGGGTAAAACTGGAGGATGAATGGGCACAAGAAATTAAGATGATGGTTCTTGGGTGGTGGGAGAACCTCGGAGTATACAAGGGTACAAAAGATGTATGTATATGTGTGTGTGTAATGATATACCTATGTGTAATACATGAAAAGAAAGAAAAGGAAAAAAATTATCATATTAATCACTGATCTACAAGAAAGATTATGTATACTTGGGTAATGCTATAGTGAACTTATGCAAGATTAGATGAGAAATATATTTTTAAAATGTAAACTGTGGAGTACTGTAGAAATGTAAGTATTTCATATCAAATACAGGTAGTTTTGTGGATCATTAGCAGTTGAGTAGTACCTAGTAATCCTATAATAACCTGCAAAGTTACTGATACTAAGATATATCCAAAGAATATTTGTAGAATGAAACAGTCCAGACAAGGCAGTTGATTGAAGACAGAGGATAAAGACTTGCAACAGTCACAAAGTACTATTTCCTTTCAACTCAACAATATTTACCACACCCAATTCCAAAAAAAAAGATGCGGAACCCTAAATATTTCACAAAATAGTTCAAAAACATGCAAGGAAAACTATTTCTTTAAAAATTTTGAACAATTTGGCTGAGACCCACATTGTAGATGTGGTGTGTGAAATTTTTATTCACTTCCTTCAAATGAGTGGGTAGCAGAAATGTTTTCCATTAAAATGCATCTTGTTGAGGCTGGGTCTTAATTAAGCCCTTATGAGGCATAACTTGAGCTCCATCACTTGAGCTATAAGTTCCCAGTTGACCAGGATTAGTAAACTTCTTAGTCCACAGGAGGAGTGAAAGGCCATGGAAAGTCACAAGGCTTTAGCTATAAGTTAACGCTTCAGCACGGTATTAAACGTGTTGTTGAGTGGGAGGTTAGGAAGCTAGCAGAAAGAGGGGAAAGGGTACCTGAAAGAGGAGATGACAAAACACCGAAGATCATCTTTTCTTTTATGGGTCACAATTCCATTTTGGACAAAAACAAACAAAAAACCTTCTTAAAAGACAAATTAGTGTGTTCACACTGTTGTACCATTCAAAAGACTGGATTTTTGTTCATATTTGCAGAAAAACTAAAAGAAGCTTTTCTAAATTAAAATAGTGATGAGGAATTATTGAAAATTTAAGAGAGACCTTAATTCTTGACCTTCCTTCTGGGTATTAAACCCTACAGTAATTTCAGAAGCTGTGATCACTAGTATTCCTGGTAGTTCAAGAAAAAAGTTTTTGTATTTAATGGTGTCTTCATTTCTGTTTATAGAATAGTGTTCTAGCTGCTTCCAGTTATCAAAACTGCCTATGGTACTTTGATGAAAACCTGAAAAACACACCAGCATTAAAGCATCTTAGACTATATAAAAAGTGAGAATATAAGAAGAGTGGTCAGCATCTTAAGTTCCATGAGGGCAAGGCATTTATCATTACTGCTGCATCACTTAAATCTGAGTAAGAAGAGTTCTTATTCAGTATTTGTAGAGGAGGAAGGTGAGTAAATTGAGATAAAAAGGGACACTGGCATAGTGAAGGACAGATTTAGAACTTTAGCCATGAATTTAATGTTTTAGATATATATATATATATATCTATACTTATTCTTGATGATCGCTATTTGAAATATACATAATGTCATAATGCAATTTTTTAGAAATAAAAATATTTGTTCCAAGAATGTATGAATAAATGAATAAGCAGATAAATGAAATTGTATGGAACCACAAAAGGCTCTGAACAGCCAAAGCAATCCTGAGAGAAAAGAAGAAAAAATGTAAGTTTCATATATACTGATTTCAAACTACTCAACAATAATAATCAAAACAGTATAACACTGGAACAAAAACAAACACAGGCCAAGAAATAGAATACAGAACCCAGAAAGAAACTTAATCAAATATGGATAGTTTTTAACAAAGGGCCATGACCATACAATGGAGAAAGGAAAGTCTTTTTAATAAATGGTATTGGGAAACACTGATTGCTTCAATCAAAAAAGTGAAACTAGTCCATACTTAACTCCATACACAAAAGTGAATCCAAAATACAAATTAAAACCTCAATGAGATATCATCTCCCCCTATAACTGTGGTTGATATCAAAAGAATGAAAACAACATATGTTGGTGAGGCTATGGAAAAAAAGGAACACCTATCCACTGATGGTGGGAATGCACTCTTGGTGCAGCCTTTATAATAAATGTTACAGATATACCTTAAAAAAAGTGGAAATCCCATATGATCCAGAATACCTCTATTAGATATTTACCCAAATAATATGAAGACACTTGTATGAAATGATGTATGTTCTCCTATATATTTATAGCAGTACTATCCACAAGAGTTTAGTCATGTAAGTAGCCTAAGTGCCCAATAACAGAAAGTGGATGACACAGATGCAGTAGAACTCTATTCAGTTATTAAAAATGGTAAAACAGACACAATGGGTGGACCCTGAAGTGATTCTATAAGTGAAATATGTTAGAAAGTGAAAGACAGTTATTAGGTAGCTTCATTTATCTGTGGAATATAAACAGCCAAAAATCATACTAGCGGAGTAGAGTAAAAACAATTCATAAACTATGTGAAAAATATGCTGGTTACCAGAGAGAAGTGGGGAGGGGAGAGGGAAGCACAGTGGAAGAAAGGGGATAGAGTTTTGACAAAGGTTTGGTGAAGCCTGTGAACATAGGGATGAGTGAAAATGTAACCTTGAAATTATAGAAATGTGTAAAGGGTTGACTAAAAGGATAAGATATAAAATAATAAAAATAAATGAAATTAAGACTGCCCAAGTTCAAAAATCTTTTATTATGTGTGTTAGGGAAAAGAATTATTCTGTCCCTCAGATTTCTCATGACTTGAACAGAAATAATGAAAGTCTATCTGGGAGATTTTAAGAGGGTAATGGGAGGCAATATAATTAATGTACTTAGTTTATAGTTAGCAAATAAATGCTTGCTGAATTAATCTTAAATGTTATTATCTATACTATGCTACTGGACAAAATAATAATGAAACATAACTAAGGCCTGAGGATGAACATGTAGGAAAATATGCATTGGTACATTTCATTTGCTTTTAGGATGTACATGGAGGCAATGGTCCCCTAACTTTCCCACCAGGTATCCTTTCTTCCCCTACAAGAATTTGAAAATCAGGTTACTTGCTAAGTTGTAAATGAGTAAATATAAGAAGTATGATTCAGAAAGAGAATGATGAGCAAGGAGTAAAAGGGACAGCATAAATTGTAAGTGCAGGCAATGCAGAGGTAACACCCGCAAACACAGGGAGACACTGAACTTGGCAGACTCTGGCCCAGTCACTAGAGAAGTGTGCTCTGAGCCTTTCCAGCAGAGATTCACTTGATCTGAATTATACTCCTTCGTCTTTGGCTCTAATTCCAGCCAGCTAATTTACTTTTTGAGTATCAATTTGTATTTTCTTGTTCCTAAATACTGGAAGCAAATGCCTAAACTGCAAAATTAGTATTTTGTGACTCCATGTCAAATTTTAAATCTTCCCTTTTCTACTTTAATTGACTGACACCATGATACTATTCTTTAGAGAGATACTGAAATGTGCATTTTTGGAGTGAGGACATTCAGAAAACTTATCATTCTTTTGGGCCAAGTCAACTGGTGAATCAGTCTGGGACCAAGATAGAATTTTCCTATTGCTGAAAGCACATTTCCTTCAACTGAAAAAATTTATAGATATCTACTGCAGGATTCCATTCATACAAGATACCTGGAGAAGTCAAGTTCAGAGAGATGGAAAGTAGAATGGTAATTACCAGGGACTGAGGGTTGGGAGGCAGAGATGCTGTTTAATGGGTAGTGATTTTCAGTTAGGGAAGATGAAAAAGTTCTAGAACTGGGTGATGGGGATGGCTGTAAAATAATATTAACACATTTAATTACTATTCACTTAAAAACGGTTAAAATGGCAAAATCGGAATTGTGCAATGAAAGAAGGTTTCGGGGGGAAAAAAAGTCAAGACACTTGGCAAATTATTTCACTGAGCTTTGATCTATGAAATCACTTTAGACTTAGGGAACATAATATCTAATGGTCCTTGCAGATCCTCAGTTATAAGGTGGTGCAATTTGGAAGCATTCCTAGAGTAAGGGTAAGCACATTTCATCTGTAACAGGTTTGATGGCAAGCAGGTGAGTCCTTATGGGCCTTCTGGGTTCTTTCCCAACAACTCAATTCTAACTATATAGGGCAAAAGCTGCCCCTAACAATATATAGACAAGTGGTTATAGATGTATTCCCATAAAACTTTAGGAAATAGATGGCAGGACACATTTGTCTCTTGGGCTATAGTTTGCCAATTCCTGATAGACTATCTCTACAAACATGCAATATGTATATATCACAATGAAAAACTTTCCTTTACTTACAGGGTTGATAACTTCTAAAATCCCAGTAAGGTCTTGACACATTCAAAACGAAAATTCTTAGTGTAACATTTTTATGATTTCTTTTTCCAAGCGATGAGTAGAAGAAAACAGCAACTTAACTATCAAATGATGGTGGTATCATCATCATCATCATCGTCGTCATCATCATCATCATCATCATTATCATCATACAACTCAGAGAGTTAGGATCTATATTTTATTCTTCTTTGTGAAGGTGGAGAAAGTCTGCCAACAAAGAGAAAAGGAATACTAAACAAGAATATTCTTTTCCTTTTGCCAAAAGGCAGTCTTAGTTATCTGTAACTTCAAGACGCCAAACAGTGCTAGTGGCAGAGAGGAGGGGAGAGAGAGGAGGGGAGAGAAGAGGGGTGAGAGGAGGGGAGAGAGGAGGGGAGAGAGGAGGGGAGAGAGGAGGGGAGACAGAGGGAGACAGAGAGAGGGAGAGGAATCGTCCCATTCTACTTGGCATTCTAGAGTGCTGATTAAGAGAAACACCAGGACTTCACGTGGTAAGCTATCTGCTTATGTACAGATGGGACTGCAAGTTGGCCTAACCTGGAGAAGTCGTGGGCTGTGTGCCTATGCCAACCAGCATCACTGTGGCCAATTTCAGCAGCCTGGATGGTGGTCTGACAAGAGGGCTTGAAGGGGAGTGAGAGTTCATCAGATCATCTCTTCAGAAGGACAGTAGCTACAAGAGATAACACACTTGGAAAGGATACTGCAACTGTGGGAACCAGATTTGGCCTGACGGTCTTTGGAAAAGGAAGGATGCTTCTGTTTCTGTGATAGTAAACAAAGGGGTTTATGTAGCTGTCAGTTATGAATGATATTTTACCTTTCTAGATTTTTGGATAATAGTTACACTGATAATCAAGAAGAATCTGTGAAAAAGAGTAAAAGAGTCTCTAAGTACTTCTCACACAAGTCACCACTGAGGTCAGTCCACTACCCATATTGTTGAATTACAAAAGAGGGGGCTTTGATATTTAAATACGGGCATTTTAATTTACAAAATAAGAAAATACAGGAAAAAAACCACAGAGGTAAATAATTACATGTATTCGCATGTTTTTGAAATGCTACGTTTTTCAAAAATTGTTCTTGATTTGAACAACTTCAGTGAGTGAATGATACTTAACTTCCTAAAAATTTTAGAAGGCTGGTGCTTATCACTAGTGCTGACAGGGAAGCTAATTGAAACTTGATGATTATAAATTGGCAGATCACCATTTCCTTTGCAGTATTTCCTGAACAATTTATTCTTTAATCCTTTTTATCAATGACGTCTGAAGTTTTAAGTGGAGTACTCATTTCTACTAGAAGAGGAAATAATTCCTGTAATTAAAAACGAACTTATAAGCACAGGCATGAATACTTGTAAGAAGTCTTTATGCCATAGAGAATAATTTACTTTGCAAGTATTCAACGATAAACTCTTATTAATAAAACTGGATAAACAGAAGTGAGCTTCCAAAAGCTGATATTTATAATAACCACCTTCAAGAGCAATGTGAACATGCCATACTTCTGTGCAGGCATTCTCTGGAATTATTGCAGGTTTGTTTCCAGACCATTACAATCAAGCAAATATTATAACAAATCAAGTCATGCAATTCTTTGGTTTCCCAGTCTATGAGGAAGTTAAACTATTGTATGATAGTCTATTAGGTGTGCAATAACATGTCTAAAAATGTACATCTTAATTAAAAAAACTTTATTGCTAAAAAAAAAAAAAAAACTGAGCTGCTGCTGTTGAAACAGGGCCAATATAGTTGCTCAACACATAGTTGCCACACACCTTAGTGTATTAGGAGCAGTATCTGAAGCACAATAAAACAAAGGACAGCAAATCAGGGTATGCCTATATTTTGTTCACTAACTTCACACTACTTTAACAAGCTATATTAAAAATTAAGTATTACATGTTAAATGTGCATTGATTTATTCCAAATACTTGTTATGGGGTTAGATTATATCCTCCAAAAATCTATGTTGAAATTGTAACACCTAGTACCAATGAATCAGGTACTAGGAGATCAGGTTTTTGCACGGATAATTACAATGAGTATATAAACTAGAGGAGCTGGCTCTTAATCCAACAGTACTAATTTCCTTATAAGAACAGGAGACTGATGGGGGAATGCCATGTGAAGACACAAGGAGGGAAGATGGCCATGTGACTACAAGAGGCAAAGATTGGAGCAGCAGCACCAGAGCAACATGATATAGGAGAGGAGGGACATTTCCTCCAGGAATGCTTGTGCAGGTAGAAGGGACTATAACTTAATGATACTGGGTAAGATTACATTTAGGATGATGGCTATGGGAAATGGGAGAGTTTGTCTAGGTACATAAAGATTAGAACAAAGAGTAACAACATCACTGAGAATCCACTAAGTTTGGATTTCTTATAGCAATGATTTGCAGACAGTCCACTGGTAGAGGAACAAGACCTCTGACTGAATGGACAGACCAAAAGGCTAAAGGACTACAGTGTAGAATAAGAGTGGAACCAAGAGAAAATGAAGGATGATTACACTGGGATCTGAGAAAGACGAAGAAGGAAAAGAATTCAGAGGTGTGATGGAACTAAATAGAAAGGAAAGAGTAATGAATCCTCCATTCACATTAATATAATTTCTGCAGTATACACACAATATGATTTTATTAAATTCAGATTATATTGCACTAATTCTAAATGTTCTTCTGAAGAAGTTTGAAGGGATCTGGTACAGATTAATACCTATAAAAGCTGGCATAGAATATGTGCTACATATACCTAAACAGTTATAGATTACCATACAGAAGTGTGATGTGTTCACATTGTCATTGAAGGTGGGTATTATAAACGTCAGCTTTTGAAAGCTCACTTCTGGTTATCCAGCTTTATTTATAATAGTTTATTGTTGGATACTTTCAAAGAAAATTATTATATGACATAAAACTTCCTACAATTACTCATGCCTGAGCTTACAAATTCGCTTTTAATTACACATATATGCAAGTATATGTATATGTGTATATATTACATATGCATAGTATATTAAAAAGACTATATGATTAATAGAGAGATGTACTCCTTCAAACATTACAGTTTATTTTTATTTTTTATAATTTTATTTATTATATATATATTTTTTGCATCCTTGTCTAGACCTTGAGGTTCACCTACCACCTTATCACCGTCAGTTTTAACTGATGATCTCTTATGTTTCATTAAGACTATTAATAACTTAATGCCAGTAAGTGCATGACATTATATTTGAAATACTGTACCAGAACTATTAGATTATAAACCTTAACCCTTGAAACATTTAAACTGCACATAGAAACATTTTGTACCATATAGGGAATATCTGTAATATTCAAAATAAAAATAAAAATAAATAGTACTTGGGAGGTAAAACTGAGGTGTTTTATATTTTACTTTCAAGATGCTTCCTTTATGTAATACTCAACACTGTAAAAAAATTTTATACAGTTTCCACCATGAAGACAGGACTGAAATAAAACCCCTACCTTTAAAAAGCTTAGTAAAAGTTGTGACTTAATAAAAATTCAAAACTTCCTAGTAGATGAATTAAACTTGCTTTCAGCTGAAGTCTTACAGTTAAAAGTTTCAAGAGGAGGGATCAAATAGAATTTTGGTTGTAAGAGAGATGCAGTACATTTTCTTCTACATCCAAACTATAAGTACTGCACACAGAAATTAGCACGCATGATTTATCAGTCAGGCGCTACAATTCTGGTAAGGATATTCAGTTAGTTTCCATTTTGATGTATTCAGATTCAATTCTCTATCTCATCCCTCAGTAGAGCAGCCTCCAGATACACAATATAAAATATTAGCCAAGGGGAAAAAGCAAACAAACTTCCAGTTACTTCTCGTTCAATAATTCACTTCCCCTAACTGTCATTATAAGGGACATTGCCAATTACTCTGACCAAATTATTTCTGAAAGACTGTCAAGCATGATCATTCCTAAAATCTGTGAAATGGAGATTTAGCAGGGACACAATGGTCTTGCTCAACATGTGATCCTGTATACTTTCCTGAGCCTTTCTGGATAGGCTCGAAATTGTGGCGACACCTAAAAATCTCCTTCAATTCCATCCAGGTGAAACACAGCTCCACAAAGGCTCAAGCTTCATTCAACCTGTTCTGTATATCCAAGCCACTTTCTAAAGCACAGCTGCCACTACGTCTCTCTCTTAACCTAATAACTACTAATGTAATGTGCTCTAGCAAGTACCCAGCACCCCCAAGAGCTAAGTACAATCACTGTCCCCTTTTTCATAAATGAGGAAACCATGGCACAGTCAGGATGACACAGTGCATGATGGGTGGAGGCAGTACTGCAACCCAGCAGAGCAGAGCAGCTCATGCACTGTCCTGGTCAAACACCTTTCAGACTTCCTTTTTTATCCTGCAGCCATAGAGCACCCCTGGGACCTGCCACCACACAAGCCTAATCACCTTAGAGCATCTCTTTCCAACACAGAACCTCTACTCTACAGTTGTACAGACTTCATGTATCCTACAAACACAACCTGAATGCAGACGACTGGCCTTTTCTTACACTGCCCTCCACTAAATGAACGACCTCTCCTTCCTTCCTCCTCCTCTTTCTTAGCTTACATTAAGCCCATGTGAAAAGCCCTGTCTTCCCAAACTGCTTCTTCTCCATTGTTTACAGCTCATTTAAATCTTTTATGAGAACTGCTATAGACCCACACACTGGTATTTAACTAGCTCAGTATTAGTACTGATGGTTCATGTTTATGCAAGTCTATCAGGTCAGATGGTAAGCCACCTGAAGGCAGGGACAGAAAGGGTCCAGCGTAGGTCAGTCAGATACTCAGAAACTGCTGGCAATACAATCAGAAATTTAATGTAGCACAAGAGGTCATGTGTGCTAAGTAGTCACCTCAAGAAATTCTGAATAAAATTAAGAGCACACAAAATTTCCAGAATATTCTTCAACTAACACCAAATCCCCCCTCTAATCACATCAAGTAGGCATGTGTTTGTGTTTTCATACCTCAAGTCGGCCTTTCCATATGCATGTACATAAACAGCCAGGTAGTGACATTCGAGCAATGTTCAATACAGCTTTGGAAATACAACGCAGGATCTAAGTTTGCTAAAATTGAAATGACGCTTTGAAAAAGTTGATTAGATGGAAAATGAAAACAAAATGTACTGACTCATCATTCCTTTTTGCTTTGCTTTTTTTGTTGTTGCTTTTTTTGCTTTTTGCATTTATTTAACAAACACTTATAGTGCCTACAGTTAAGAGACTATTTGTAGAGGATGCTGCCATGATGGTCCTGCTGTTTTGTTGTTCGGTTGTGTGTGTGTGTGTGTGTGTGTGTGTGTGTGTGAAGCACCTGCTTCACAATGAGATCCTCTTCTACATTTGAATGAAAAAATGGTAGAAACTTACTCTTTTACAAATCATACAGTTTGAGAGGGTATAAAGATACATAGAGATCTAGGTCAGAATCTGAAACATTTATTATTTTCAGTGATTTTTTAGAGTCATTCACAGGAGAAAAGGAGAGTCCAAACAGCAGGGCACAGGTGTGGTGTAATTGGTAGCAGGTGTCTAGCACTCGGTACAGTGGAGCAGCCTTTCTGCATGCCACAGGGCTTTGGCAGCCAGCCAGGACCAAGCCCCTGACTGCCCTGTAGTAGCCCACACAGACCACTAGTTCTGCGGTCCCGTGCTTCTATAGCAACCGCTGAACCATTGTGCCTCTCTTACTAGGCTAAGCCAACTATACAGTCAGATATTAGGGAACTTCAGGAGGTATCTTCTTACACAGAAGACTTAAAAGGTATCTAGTTATTTATATATCAGTAGAGATTTCCAGGTTAGCTTTTGGAAGGAATGTTTTCATAATATTAGACACCCTTCGGAAACATGTTACTCAGTAAGAAAGAATGAAATTCTTACTATAACACCACCTAGTTCAATGATCAGATTAAGGATGTGCTGTGATTAAGAGAAGTAACAAGAGCTACAGCGCTTTCTGGCAGAGAATTGAGGCCCAGCAGCAGGTAGTCTCCTAAGGAGGGAAGTTGGGGACAAGCCTCCTGGAAACAAGCAGGAACTAAAAGGGAGTACTGGTACATATGAAGTTGTGAATCATTCACAGATCAGAAATTGTCCAAGCTTTACTCAAGTATAAGATTACCACCTACCTATCTACATGCCAGAAATAGATATAAATGGCTGAGATTAAAACAAACAACAAACACAAAACACTAATTTTGGAAATACTCCAGCTCTGCTAAATGAGCTGGCACTGCACACTGGTCTCAAACTCACTCATTTTCCAGCACTTATTAGTAGCTGCTCAACTATGACAAGCTTTATGTCAGCAAGTATTTTAGTTCGGGCTGCTGTAACAAACCACAAATTGGATGACCTGAAAGCAACCAAAACTTACATGGTTTTGGAGGCCAGAAGTCTGTAATCAGGGTACCACACAGTTTGGTTTCAAGTGAAGACCATTTTCTGGTCTGCAGATGTAGACTGTTGTCTCGTCATACAAAGAGCAGAGCATGGAAAGCAAACTTTCATCATTGATGCAAGGGCACTAATTCCACTCAAAAGGGCTGCACTTTTATGATTTCATCTAGTCCTAATCACCCCCAAAGACCTGTCTTTGGGAGGCAGGTCTCCCAAATATGAACACAATGGGAGAAGGATTTCAACATATCAATTTGGGGTGGAGGGAGGGACACTGTTTTGCAATCATCCTAATCTAGGTAGGTTCATCACTGTTTCTAGAAGCTTAAAGAAGAATGTGAGAGCCGTTGACATCATCTTCACAGAATTTTTGACAGCAAACAGGGGAAACCAGCTGGTAAGAAAACAACCACTTGAGTTCCCCTCCCCTCAGGGTAACACTGCTTTTTTTATCCATGCCCCTTAGGTCCAGGTATGTACAAACATGGGGCAGGCACAATAACAACAGATGCTGGTCACAGAGGCTAGTGGATAAAGAGTGTGAAAAACTGATAACTCATTTATTCTACAACACACAAAGAGTCAGACCAAACTTTGATTTCTGATGCATTTTCTAAGACTTCCATGGAGGGATTCCTTCACTTGTATAAAATATTGTTCTATGGGGATGATCCCATCAACTCTTAGAATGAATTTAGAGGAAACATAAAAGCCAGGTGACAGATGGGTAAACAAAATTATGTCAGGGAAAAAAAGGATTACTGATAAAAATATAAACAGATTAAACAGGATTACTAAGCAATACAAAATACCATGTACATTTGGAATTTTTATGACCATTAATGGTCGCAAACAAACTGCAGATGGCCAGAGTGCCAACAACAATCAATCTGGAAATTACTTTTAAAGGGAAAAGTGTATTAATTTACCTAAAGTCTCTGAAGCTCATAACTCCAGAGCAAAAAACATGTATGTATATATTTTCTGATGAAAGTTCAAACTAACTTCCCATGGGATCAGTAAAATTTGGTCTGACTAATGGAGAATAATACACTAGAGACACTTCTTCCACTGAGGTTATCACTATTTCCCCTATCCTAGGAACCGGGAGCCAAAAAGTCAATTTTGCTAAGGAAATGCAAAAGCAAGCAAGAGGGAGAGGACTACCAAATCCTTTGTTATCATGATTTTGGAATTCACTGGCTAAGGTGTGACTGCCCTCTCCACCATGCCAATCAGAGCCCATGCACTCTTCCATAGATAAATTTCTGTTAGTAAGGTGAATTTTTCACACAATACAGGGAGTGAGGCTTGGTTTAAGTCTTCCGGACCAGCCTATGGACTCTATATAGTCTTTATTACTTCAATGGCAATCAAGACTACCAGCCTCAGCATCACCAGGGAACTTATTAGGAATGCAGAATGGGTGGCAGGGAGGTCCCAGGTGATTTGTATGCAATTAAAATTTCAGAAGTACTGTGAATGTGCTAAAGATATTTCTTACTCTTGGGAGTAGCTATTTCTCTCCCCAGACACTAGGGTTTGGTGCAGTTAGGTTAAGTCCAGGACAATTTGGGCATAAAATGAACTATATCAATGGATTAGTAACACTGAATTTCAAGAAAAAAAATTCCTGAATCTATAAAGACCAAACAAATTGGGAGGTCATAGCTTTTTTTTATAACAGAATGCCAAATTAACAATACATAAGAATTAGAAAATCATCATGTGTAACCACCATCATTATTATGGACTCAGACAAGAATATCTAAGGGGTCCTAAAGTCATTAGGTGAAAGTTTATTGGGAAATAGTATATTAATAATATGGTTTTGAAGTTTCTTTGGACAGACTGATAATCACAAAGGAGAAAAGCTCCCTTTAGAGTGACAAAAATAAACCCAAATTGTCAAATATAATGTCATTAATGAGACCACCTGACACATAGGAGGATGCAGCAACATCTGCATAATATTTCTTCTAAAAAAGCATAACCTGAGTATAATCATGAGAAAACATAAAATAGGTTCACACTGAAGGATGTGATAAAACAAATGTCATCTTTTAAAATATTAATGTTGCGAAAGACAAAGAAAAACTGGGAAATGTTAAAAAGAGATTTGATAGCTAAATAGAATGTGATTCTGTACTGTTTCCTGGACTGAAATAATCTTCCTGTTGTTACATGTATATATTACTGCTAAAGACCATCTTCTAAAAAGGTCTGCTCCTTAGATAATATTATTGTTTCAATATTCTACTTCCTAAATATGCTAATTGTTTCTCCTTCTTAGGTGATACAAACTCAAGTATTTAGCCTGAAGGGTTATATCTGCTACTTACTCCAGAGTTTTGTAATATATGGATAAAGATATGAAGAAAGTGTGGCAAAATGTAAATGACTGAGTCTATGAGTGTTCACTGAACTACTTCAGCAACTTTTTCATATATATTTTTTGATAATATAATCTGTCATAAATTTACTTTTTCAGTAGAGGCAAAAGTTTTTTATTTTTTAATTATTATTGTTTATTACTTGTTTTACATTGTTATCCATCCCAGAGTTCTCCTACCACCTTATCACCCCTGAACCATCATATTACGTCTTTTGTGCTCCTCCTGTAGATTTTTTTTTATTTTAAGAAATTTTATTTTATTTTATTTTTTTACAGGATGTCTGGTGTATTTTTTAATTGAAAAAATTCATTTTATTGATTTGTCACATTTGTACATTAATTGATCCCTCCTCCCTCCTCCAAATCCCCCCTCCAGTCACTCCATCTCCCAATTTTCTGTGATTTGTTGGTTGGTTGATGTTCAGTTGTTCGTTGTTTGGCCCACTGGTCTCTTTCGGTATCTGGTAAATGGTTTGTTTTTTTTTTTGCATATATATGTATATTTATATTTACATTACATTAGTCCATTATTGTGTACCCTGGGGCTTTCCCACTTCACTAACATTTGTTAACCATCCTGATCTTTTGTGCTCTTCACCTCCCCCATGTTCTTCCCCCTCCTCCTCTCTCGCTCTGCTCCATGGTTCAGTCCCGAGGGTTGTTTTCATTATTTGTTTGTTTTTCCCTATATGCATCATAGGAGACCACCCTTGTACTTCTCTTTTTCTTTTTGATTTATATCTGATAATATGAGTCTTTCTAGTTCCATCCAAGTTGCTGGAAATGACATGTCATCTTCTATTTCTTTTAAGAATGTTTTATAGTTTTCTTTGTATAGGTCTTTTACGTTTTTTGTTAGGTTAATTCCCAAGTATTTGATTTTCTTTGGTGCAATGGTAAATGGGGTGTTTTTTCTAATTTCTTTTCTTCTGATTGATTCTTTGCATATATGAATGCTGTTGATTTTTGCGTGTTCATTTTGTATCTAGCTACCTTACCAAATCGGTTTATTATTTCAATCAGTTTTTCTGTTGATTTTTCTGGGTTCTCTACATAGAGAATCATATCATCCACGTATAATGATAACTTTATTTCTTCGTTCCCTATTCGGATTCCTTTTATGTCTTTCTCTTGTCTTACTGCCCTAGCTAGGACTTCCAGAACTATGTTGAAAAGGAGTGGAGAGAGTGGGCATCCTTGCCTGGTTCCGGACTTTAATTGGAATGGTTTCAGTTTTTCCCCATTGAGGATGATATTTGCTGTGGGTCTGTCATATATAGCTTTTATTATGTTTAGGTATGATCCTTTTATACCAATTTTTTCCAGGGCTTTCGTCATGAAAGGATGCTGAACTTTA
>PVHY01006130.1:0-76956 GCA_004024945.1 Uropsilus gracilis
TTCCTCCTCCTCCTCCTCTTCTTCTTCTTCTTCTTCTTCTTCTTCTTCTTCTTCTTCTTCTTCTTCTTCTTCTTCTTCTTCTTCTACTTCTTCTTCTTCTTCTTCTTCTTCTTCTTCTTCTTCTTCTTCTCCTCTTCCTTCTCCTTCTTCTCTTTCTTCTTCTTCTTCCTCTTCTTCTTTTTCTTCATTTTTTTTTACAAATATTATGCTTTACAGATACTTGTTTTAAATTGTAATTCCATGCACACATTAGAAAGAGCCCCTTGCAAACTTCCTGGAAAGTTTTCCCCAAAAGTTGAGATCTAGGTCAGTAATGTATTGTGCAGCCTGCATAGCAGGCTCCTCTAGTCCCCGGGATATCTCCTGAGGCACACAAGAAAGTAAATGAGTGGGGAGTCTGGAGGCATTCTCACAGTAATGGCTGATAAAAACCAAAAGAATGGGAAAAGTGCATGAAAAACTAATCTAGTTAAATTGTAAAAATGGAGGGGGAAAGATTTAAGCATAAACAATCATGTTTGTATATTCATTAAGGATACCTAAAACCATTTAAAAAAGATTATTTACTAACACCATGGTACTGGTTATAAAAGATATAAATTAAAACATAAATATAGAATATTTTGACAATGAAATGAACCAAATATAGGAAAAGTAATAACCTGTGCTAGTTATCAGTGGCAGTTATATTTTCCTAAAGTCATGACATTATTTTCCATTATTGACTGGGAATATTGCGTTATTAAATGGTAAGGTAAAGTATTAAATTAATGGCGATATCTGCTTTACTTAATGGTGGTCACGAGGTGCAGCTACATGGGAGGAATGTTGCTCCAGTCTGGGACAGGGAGAACAGCTCAGCAGATGAACCACCCGCTGAGCAGCCTTCTCTTCCTGCAAGGAAAGAGTTGACTGATAATGTGTGAAGACCAGATTGATGGATGAAATAAACATGTAATAAATAATAATAGTGTAATAATAGTGGTTGTCATCACAATGTTTCTATCTGTTGAAAATATGAGGTTTAGGCTACGGGTTTTTTAGGCTAATTTTGCCCTTATTTAAAAGAAACTGACAGACGTACTTTATAAAACTAAAGATAATTTAAAAATGAAGCAATTGAAGAACACCAACTCATTTTTCCTTTTTTAACAAACATTGCCTTATTCTTTCAATGTAGAAGAAACAAGTAAGCTTGCTTTTTCATTTGAAGATTCTACCCTTCACACCTCCCAGTCACTCCCAGATCCCTTAACAGGCCCATTAGATATAAAAGTGTGCCTGGGTTCTAAATTTTCCAGGAAGATTCATGATTAAAACTTCAATCCAGGATAGTGGTCATTTACATGGAAAGTAAACAAGAGTTTTTAATGGCTTGGAAGCCAGCTTAGTTTATGACACACCCCTCTCAGAACTTTCAGTTAATGGAAACATCTCAACACCCCTATCTTATTATGAGTTGCTGACTGGTCAGAAAGATGTGCTTGATGAGAGAACCCTCTTTGTTTCTTCACTTGTATTTCTATATTAAATTAACTATGCATTCTGGAACATGAAAGCAATTTTAGTAAATCACTTTGCTTTTGAGTTTCAGCCCTGACATATTTTGTAACTGAGATGCTTAAAAGCATAACCTATACATGATACAGAGACCTATACATGATACAGAGATGTATACATACCTGGCAAAGTAAGAAACAGGAAGTGAAATATTTTGTGACAACTGCTTGGTCTGGACAAAGGACTTGCAGTTTGATCGTGTTTTTGAAAGTTATGTTGACAAACTGATACTTTATTTTTAGCATGCCTTGAATGCAAAACATGCAAGATATGTGAACAATATATTTCCAAATATGTCACATATTTATAAAACACAGTAAATGCATGACAGATTGAGTAGGATATGTGGAAAAAATAACAGCTGTGGTACACCCTATTTCTTAGCAAATTCATACACAACAAATGACACTCATGTCCTGTGTTTTGCAAAATCTATTTTTAAGCATTTTAGAAAAAGAGGTAGAGAATAAAAACAAAAGTTTGCAAAGGAAAAATACCAAGATAGATATAAATTCTGTGACCTATCTTGTAATTATCACCAATAAAAGTAACTCTGAATAGATTATCCCATCTCCCCCAGCATGTTGCCTTTTGATGGCAGTGATATTAAATGAAGCATTAGAAGTAATTGGCATGCTAAGATAGGCTAAAATGTCAGATATGAGGAAAAGCATACGGGAAGTTCCAGAATATAAAACAAGCAAAAGGTGTACCAATGATGTTAAGATTTACTTGGGTGGAGTAGAATTGGTGTCAAGAATCTTAGCTTGTGGCATTAAAGTTAAGAACTGGGTTCAGAATGAAGAAAAGTGTGATCAGGGAGACTTGGATTTGTCATAGACATCCACAGTAAGTTCAAAAGCAGGGAATTAGCATGAGAAGCAGCATTCTTTTCTTTTTCTTTTTTTTTAAAATTGTGCCAAAGCTTTTAATTTAAGTCATCAATTGAAGGACCCAGTGAGATGATACAGCTCCGTCCCAGGAAATGTCCAGGAATCACATATATAGAGACAAATAAAGATGGCCATGTATGAACTTGCAAATAGCTGCAAAATGAATCCATTCACTGGGCAATGATTGCACTTCACTGATACTTTTTTAATATATATTTTTAATTTATGTATATGTCAATTTCATATCTTTGTGGAAGCAGCATTCTTATGGGGGTAGTTTTTGCAACTGTGAGCACAATGGCAGCAAAGCAACCTCTAAGGAGAATGGTTTGAAGGCCACTGAACGTGTAATATGTGTATCACAGGTGTTTGTGACTTTCAAATCAATAATCTTAGTTAAGGTATATACCAAATGTGTTAGCAGGCATGAAAGATTTTCTTACTCAAATTATCCTCATAAGGACACCAAGAATCTGAATTCAGGTGACAAATAGAAGGCCACTCTTAACAACCAGAATGTTACTCTTTTAAGAGAGATAGGACTACAGATTTTCCCCTCTTCCCCTTCCTTTTACTTGTGTTCTTTCCAGTTTTTCTACAATGAATTTTATAACTATAAAATTGAAATTAAATGTTATTGAAACAAAGAAACAAAATGTCTGCCTCCATGCCTTCCCGTCTATTCCCTTTTCTCAATTCCCTGTTTGATGTTGTAGTGAACTTTCCTGAACCATTCATCACCAGCATCTGCCCCAGGTCCAAGTCAATGTACAAAATACAAGATGTTAGTTTAGAGAACTTAGTTTATTTCCTTTTTTCTGGTATGTGGCAAAGTTCCTCCTATATATCCAACCTACTTTCCTATTTGTGTATTTTCTGACAACTAGGAAGTGTTTCAAGATTCTGAAGCAAACATTGCCTACCAAGGAAAGTTACATGCTTAAAGTTACATGATATGAAAATTACATGCTTATGGGAGTCTGTTAAAATACTGAACTTCTATAGTTGAGTGTTGTGGTTAGTCTTGGGAGACCCAGGAAGTGGGAATGTGGGCAGAGAGGGCTAGGTGGCCAGGGGAGATGATAGACAATGAGGTACATCAGCAGACTTGAAATTGAACTCATCAGGGGACATCCTGAACTCTGTCTGGCCCTTTCCCTGTGAGCTTTGCTCTAATGGGATGTCCCTAGTGGATGGACATGCCACAGACACTTATAAGGAGGAGTGATCTAGTGTCACAGATAATAACAGATTGGGCCTTTTTATTGACCTTGAACAAGCAACTTAGCCTCTCAATTTCTTACTTTCTCTGCCTGTAAATAAATGATATCACTAGGAGGTAGAGGATAATTGAGATCAAATATCCAAAGGATTTTTAACTCCTTAGAATTCATCAGTTTTAACTTTTGAGGTAGCTATTGAACCCCTTTGGGAATCTAATGAAACGAGAAACCCCTCTTCTCTCCCAAGTATATATGTACACATCAACTTTTGGTAGAGATTCATAGAGTTTACATACAGATTTCCTGAGGTTGAGGGAAAAAATTCTACCTTAGAAGAGAAGTGCTATAATTATGTAAAAGATGAGTAATGTGTCATGTTATCATATCACTGCCATCCTTGTGGACTTTGCTTATGCATCTAAAGTGTTGTATCATCATCACTGTCCTCAGTTTATCTGCTGTTTCTATTGAAGTTCATTCTTCCCCTCCCCCATCCCCTGATTTTTTGGGTGGTGAAGGGGATGTGATTATTTTCTATCTGAAGACCTTGACACAAAGAATGCTTTTGTTGCTGCTCTCCTATGTGGGACAACATTGCTTCCTGCCATCTAACTAGAATCTAGTAAATAAATAAGAATATGCATAATTAAAGCAAGTTTTTTAAAAGGGCTCTTTATCACTCTTGGACAGTTAAAAAATGCCATGGCTGTGAGAAAACCTGAAGTGAGGCCCTCAATACATTAGAGAGGACACTTGACATAAGCATTCAATAGAGATTGATTAAAATTTGCATAATTATCATTCTTATTATTTATTCTAAAATAATCGAAAAGCAGTGGACTTGAAGAAAGAAATTTAAAAAACAATATTTTACACATAAATTTCAGAGGAATCAGTTCATTTATTCAATAATGATAAAAATCATTATTTTCACATTGCCACCTAATGTCTTCTGTTTTCTTCCATCATTATTTAGTTCGGCTGGGAATTAGACATGTTCTTTAGTTAGGCTTTTAAATAATAACTTGCATTATGAAGTAGCAATATCTTCTGAAGATAGCTGAACTTCCTCCCTCAGGAGGACATTTGAGTGTGTTAGGGAGCTTTTTAAGCATATGGTGGACCCTCCTTATTTTCCTTTCCCATTTTGGACAAAATGTATAGATGTTCAACACACCAGAATCCAAAGTCTCTGTCTCTGTCTCTCTCTCCGCCCCCCCTCTTATATGTGTATGCATGTATACACACACACTTTTTTCCCCCTTTACTATCTGCTATAAAAGGAGCCCGGTATTGATTGCAGCTGACTGAGCCCTTGGAGTTGATAGCTAAGCAACGCTAACCCAGATAGGGATTAGCATTACATCAGCCGTCAGGCGAGGGAGCCTGGCAGCAAGCCAGCCTGTAAAAAACGGAACGCGTTTGCGTCACTGTTCCCTTGGTAATGCTTCTTGGAGCCTTGTCAGCTGTCCCCTGAGGTTGTTTCCTTAATATGTCAACAGACATTCCTGAATCTTTAATGCTGAATAGCTCTTTTCCTTTTCCAAAAACACTTAGGTGACCAAGCAGCTGGTGGATCCTATTGCTTCGATCTTTTCAAACGTATTTCTTTCATGAAATAGGTGTTTGTTCTAGTCAAGACATTTGAGGGACTTTAAGAAGGTTTAGATTTCTGCTTCTCCATGTTAGGACCTATTTTTAAAGAAACAGGGCAGCCAGCTTAGTGTGGAGAGCTGCTTCTCTGCTTTTATCTTCCTTAGGAAAAGCCCTTATTCCCTCACTAGCTTATCCAAACCCTCCAATTATCCTGTTACAGTGTGACATTTCATAGAACAAAACAGCTTGTTGAAAGAACCGGCTGGAATTCGCCTCCATTTATGATTTGCTCTCTGACCTTGCTCTAAGAACATCAACAAAACAGAAGAACTCGTGGGTAGTGACCTTGAGCGTCCCCTGCTTATCATGAGCCAGAAATAAGATTTGTCAACCATTGCCCACTGAAGTCTATTTCCTCATTTTCCCGATGTCTTTATTTACTATGCTGGTAATTTGACCTCCACTCTCATCTTGGAATATTTTACATCAAAAAGTACCATATCCAAGTGGGTTAGGGGAGCATCTAGTTCATTCTCTCTCTCTTCCCCTCCCCTCTCTTCCTCCCTTCTCTGTCTTTCTCCCTCTCTGCCTTCCTCTTTCACTGCAAGTAAACACAGCTCATAGAAGGTTGGTTATTTCCCCAAGTGCTATAACTCTCCAGATTGTTATGCAGTTGCTATAGCAATTAATCACAGTCAATAGTTTGAGAGGCTTAAATTTGGAGAGAAGTCATATGGGTTTTGTTATGGGGGGGGGTGGTTGTTAGTGTTTGTGGTGAGTTAATAAATTCACATAATCCTGAGTGACTGTGACATAGTAATTGGGGAGGAAAAAGTCACTTTTCCCTCTGTGAGCATCATACCCCACTGTCAGAAGGGTGGCTTTTACCACCTGGTTCTGGGGAGGGGGGGGTTGAGGGTGAGGGGGACAGGTGTGAAGGGATTGTCTGCTGAAACCTGCTCAGAGCCCTAAGAGTCCTCTAACTATAGAATCTACACTGGACTAAGGCTCCTGAGAAAGCTACTTCTTCATCCTGCCACTTGATGTAACAATCCCGTTTCTGTTCTGCAGTTCTTGTGCTCCTGGTACCAGGCCTCTTGGGAGTTCCATGATGATCCCCATCCAAGAAGATCTCCCTCCCAGTTCACCAGAGGAGAATGGAAACCCAGTTGCCCAGAAGGGGAGAGATCACTGGATTTAAAATCACTGGATTTTTAAACTGAAAGGAATATTTAGGAATTTTGTGAAAACCCAGCTCCCCATTCATTTTTAAGAACAAGAAACCCCAAGTCAAGAGATGTTAAATAATCTTGCTGGTGAAGCCAAGTTGGTGTCAGAGTTAGCATGAGAACCTCTCTTTGCACAGACCTTTACCCTTCTCCTTGTAACTGCCTGTTCTCTTCTGGGGGCAGGGTCAGCCTAGGGGCAGATTGTGGGCGTCTTTGCCCCACATCAGTGCCCTGGCCAGTGGGTTGAGACACTCAAGGACCATTGTGTGTTGGTCCATAGAGTGAACAGCAAAATGGGCATGACACCAAGGGGGTCTCACTTGAACATAACTCTGTTTTTTCTGGCTTAGCTGGTGCCCACAGGAGAGCCTTCCTCTCTGTGTTCTGCTCAGACCCACTGGGGTTTGCTGTGCCACGACTGTACCCCTCCCCAGGGAGGAATGGAGAGGCAGAGAAGGGTAACCCAGGGTCAGAGAGAGAGAACCTGTGTGGTTAATAGCATTTAACTAGATGTTCCGTCCTTTTCCCTTGGAGGCCAAGGGGGAGGGTAGGGAGGGATTTAACATAGATACCTAAAAGGCAGTGGAAAGGCACTCTCTAACATAAGGCTTAAGTATCCAGAGTACATTTTCCTTCTCCACCATTTCTTCCTTTTCCCCCAATTCCATGCATCCACGTGGCCTGGGATGGTGTGAGACTGGCTGAGCTTGGGGGTGGGGGGGACTGTGACTTAGCGCAAAAACCTTGGGGTTTGACCTTCTGAGTTTAAATTCAGGGTCTGTTACTCCACAGTTGTGTGATTTTAGGCAACCTTTCATCCTAAGTGTTAATTTTCTCATCTGGAAAATGGGCATAATACTACTTGAAGGAATATCCCAAGGATTAAATAAGATAAAGTCTGTATTGAGCCTGGCAAAGTGATTGGCAGAAAAAGTGACCAGTATAGCTCTGTTACTGCTATTATCATCACTTTGTGAGAGTTCCCATGGCAATTTATAAACATAGATCTTTTCAGTTATCGGGCAGGAAGTTATCAGTAATCAATATATTTATTGGTCAGGAAGGGAAATTATAGAAAAGTAGCCAAGGTGGAGGAAACAAAACAAATTACCTGAATCTTGACTGAGCTGTGTTTTCACAGAAATCTTGTAGTAAGGGTTGGAGCCAGCTTGTCCTGGCTGGGGGGCCAAAGATTCTAGTTGTAATGAACTATGAGCCTCGGTATAGATACCAGGTTCTACTAAGCTATTTAACTACTGGATGTGATAGTGGAAAAAGATAAAAGAAGCCCAAAAGTAATGATAGATAGCATGTTTTAAGCATGTTGCAATCTAGGGCAGCTTCACTGCACTCTGTAGTGCAGACAATGTACTGTTTTATGCCATTGCCTTTCTACAAGTAGATAAGTAAATTCTTAGGCTAAAGGGTTTGGCCCAATTGTAAGAGAATAGCTGTTGAGATTTTGGTCTCCACTTTCCTTCTTCAAAATGTTTCTCCTATACCATGTACATATGCTCACATGAATGCAAACAAGTACACATAAACACACACAAATCCATGTGCACACATGTACATGTACATGTACACATACACACAGATACCACAAATATATGCCAAACGTGATTGACATTTGAGCATGTGCCAGGGAGACTAGCACAAGTCTATGCTCTGCTTCTTCCATTTCCTGGGGGATTTTAGGCCTGGAGAGGGAACTGCAGGGGGGGGGGGGTCAGATAAACCCACCTAGCAACTAGAGCTTTCCTTACCCCACAGTGACTGAGGCTGAGAGATGAGACACAGGACAAACTGTAGTGTCACCTCTTTTGCCTCCCAGTATCTCTTTTGCCATCTTGACAATTGAGAGAGTAGGCTGATTTGGGAGTCAGTCGTTCTGAAGCTTTGGAATGAGTCATTTGGCAAATAGCTGTACATATAAATTACAAAACTTTCATGTCACCTATGGAAACCTTTGTGTTTAGAAACCATCGTGGGGGTTGTTTTGGGTTTTTTGGCCTTTTCCTCACTTCTGGCAGAGGAGCAGATATTATACCACACCTGTGTATTCAGATGTATACTTTTAGGTCAGCCTGGAGGCCCTGGGAGATACCCTTCGCATTTGCCATCCCGGCATCCTTACTCTCATCTGTGTTTTCCCTCTGTGCCTCATCCTACCAATGTAGATTTGGCCAGCAGAATTCCAGAGTGATTTGGGGTCTGCCACAGGGTCTGAGAGGCACCACTGCATGTCCGGGGGTGCACAGGGAAAGACTTTATACAGGAACACAGGGATATGTTTTGTGGAGGAATTTCCTTGCTTCATTCTCTACATATTTTAGGAATTTTTTGACTCCATTGGGAATAAATCTTTTTATGCCTATGATACGTATGCACTTTTCACGGCTGGTTCTTTAAAGCATATTTTTTTTTCCTGGAAACAGGAAAGTAGCTCAAAATTTTAAATAAGAAACTTCTTATTGAACCCTATGGGGTTCAATGCACTCAGGAATTCGTTTCTGGGCACCTCCTGGGGTCATGGCACCAAGGTGACTGCAGTGAACAGCACCGATCACGTTTTACCCTCAGGAAGCTTAGATTTCAGTAACGACTACAATTTTAAAGATGGAATTAACTGGGGAAAAAACTGGAATTAAGATCAGTATATGAAGACTCACTTGAAGTTGATAGGCTCATATGTTTTTAATTGTTTTTAATCAAGTAACTTATTGGTGATCTGACCCTGAGAAGTGGCCCATGTTTCTTTTCAGAAATATTGACCTCTACTCCTGAATTATCTGATGTTGACTATACACAGATGTCCTCCAGGTAGCCTGATGCTGTTGCCTTTGTCACAGAAAATGCAGGAATCTACATTTTCTTATGGTTGATAATGGGAGTTTGGCTACTAGCCTGAGAGGATATCATCCAACTGATAAAAAATTGTGTTTTGCTAAAGGGCTATCTTGGGAAAAGACTGATTGATAAGTATAACTCAGATGGTTCATTTTTATTCACAGGCATGGAAAATAACTATGTAAATAAACTACTTATTTTATAAATCTGGCCTTTGCTTATTTCAGTTGGCTGCTTGCTCATTCATTCATCTGTTGAATGTTTTGACAGGCAGGGGATTTGCCATAAAGAAACTACAATCTTGTAAGAAAAGCAGACATATAGACAGTCAGGTAGCTATGGTAGGTTCTACGGAAGGTGGGGGTGATGGGCTCCACTGAGCATGAGCAAGGGGTAAGGGAAATCTTCAAAGAAAAGACATTTGAGCCGTGTTTTTCATGTGTATTTAAAGTCACCTAAGTATCTCATATGAGCCAACGCTTTGTCTCCATGCTTTTCTCTGCCAAGGCTATAAGGAATTTGGCCACATAATCCGGCCACCAACAAATAAATACACCAGCCCTTCTATCAAATAAGCTGCTTAGTATTCTATTTTGTGCAATCAGAGATTAAATTCCAAATTCACTGGCACTGAAGATGAACCAGCTAATTATATACAGTAATTGCATTTAAAATCCATGCTTTTGAATGACTGATTAAATCTTTTTAAAATGCTCCTGAAACTCAATGCATCCAGCGACAGACTGTGGCTAAGGGGCAGTATATTTTTAGTCTTACAGTGTGAGCCCATCTTCATGCTCTGTCACCCATGTCCTTTCCTTGAATTCAGTCTGTTCATTTTGTCAGAATTGAAGAAGTGTAAGATTCTCTGTTTGCAGGCATATTATATTTAGAGACTTCACACAACAAAATACCTGTGAGAACTAATAAATTTATTTAGTAAAGTTGCAGAATACAAAACCAATACTCAACATCAGTTGTACCTGTAAATACTAACAATAATCTATTAGAAAGAGAAACTAAGAAAATTTCATTTACAATAGCATTCCAAAAGGATAAATACTCAAGAATACATTTAACTAAGGGGGTGAATGTTCTGCACACTGAAAACTATAAGACATTGATCAAAGAAATTGAAGGAGTCACAAATAATTGGAAAGATATTCTGCATTCATGAATTAAAAGAACAGTATTGTTAAAATGTTCATAACACTCTAAGTAATCTACAGGTTCAGTGTAATGCCTACCCAAATTCCAATGGTATTTTTCACAGAAATAGGAAAAGCAATCTTAAAATTCTTATGGGACCGCAAAAACCTTGAATATCCAAAACAGTCTTGAGAACAAAGAACAAAGATACCACATTTCCTAATTTCAAACTATATGACAAAGCTACAGTACTCAGACAACATAGTATTGGCATAAAAACAAATACATAGCAATGGACAGAATAGAAGCCTAAAAATAAGACCACAAATGTATGATGAATGAATTTTTGACAAAAGAACTGAGAATATACTTGAGAAAAGGATAAAAATTTGGGGAAACTGAACAATCATATGCAAATAATTAAATTGGACCCCTATCATTCACCACTCATAAAAATCAACTCAAATTGGATTAAAAACTTCAATATAAGGGGTATATAACACAAGTATTTCTTTGATCTGTATTTCCTGGTTGCAGATCCAAGACTCAAATGGGCATTCTATTTTGTCATAATTTAAAAGAAAAAAACTGCAGCAAACGACCTGAAACTATAAAATTCCTGGAAGAAAACATAGGGTAAAAGATCCTTGATAATGAATTTTTTGATTAATACCATAAGCAAGTGGAACTACTTAAACCTAAAAAAAAAATTCCGCACAACAAAGTAAATCATCAACAAAAAGAAATGACACTATGATCTAGGGAAAATATTTGCAAAACCACATGTCCAGAAAGGGGTTAATGTCCAAAATATACAAAGAATTCCTAGAACCCAATAGCAAAACAACCAATAGTCCAGTTTTTAAAATGGGTGGACTTAAACAGACATTTTCTCAAAGTTATTCAAATAATCAACTGTTATATGAAGTTTAGTACTACTAGTCCTCAGGGAAATGAAAATTAGGACCACAAGTTACCTCCAAATATGGCAATGGAGATATCTGCTGTCAAAAAGACAAGAGATAATGCTGGTGAGGATGTGAAGAAAAGAGAAACCTTGTACATAATTGGTGAAATGTAAACTTTATCATGCCCTTTGAGCATGATAAAGAAAATAGACAGAGAGAGAGAGAGAGAGAAAATGTGTATGCAGATGGATAGATTGATACAATTAAATACTATTCAGCCTTTAAAAGAAAAAAAATCCTGCTATTTGCAACAACATGGGCATTATTCATGAGATCACTTATATGTGGAATCTAAAAAATAAAAAAAGCCACTTACATGGAAACAGAGAACAGGATGCAGAATAGTGGTTGCAGGGGATGAGGAATGGGGTAATGGCAAGAGTTCGATAAAAGAGTACAATCCTATAGTTGTTATATGACAAATCAGGTCTGCAATTTAATGGATAACCTGGTGACTGTCATTGCTATTGAAATGTTTGCTAAGAGAGTAAGCTGTGTGTTCTTATCAACAACAAAAAGGTGAATACATATGTGAATATGTGAGGCAATTGGTGTGCTCATGAAGTCAATTGTGAGAATCTTCTTGTGTGTATTGAATCATTAAGTTGGACTTTTTAAACTTCTTACAATTTTTTAAAATTATACCTCAGTAAAGCTATAGGGAAAAAAAACCAAAAGCTTGTAGCTGTTTATCTCTACTTCACACTTGTTCATCTAATGGAAGTCAATTAGAAAGAGAGATATTTGTGGGTAGTGAACATACCTGTATCTTTCGAAAAAGAAAGTTAAGCATAGATGGAGAAAGAAAAAAATCTGACATTTTAGAAATGGTAAGATAGCCTACATCAATCTTTGACATATAAGATTTGTAAATGTCAATTATAAGATGTTATGAATTAACAGTTGTGTAATTATGTAAAATACTATAAGACATATTTATTTTTTAAAGTTTTCTGTGACACTAAGATTTGTAATTTAAACACTTATCATTTATAGCGTTTAAAATATTTTTAATATGTCTAAGACTGTAGTGTTCTTACTTGTAATTCTAGTCATTAGTTATTAAAATGTATTCAGTCAATTATTAGAATTTATTCACAGGATCCATTATTCATTATAAACATCTGGGAAGGGAAGTTACAGAGACCTTATCCTGTGCTTAGCCTGTGTGTCTGTTGAGGAATCCAACTCAGGATATGGCTGTGTGTTTGGAGGACATTTAGTTTAGCTTTCTCCCAACTTTATTGCTAGTTGAGTCTTTTGGAATTGTTTCAGTTGGATGAAAAGGAAGGATGTTATGTCAGATGAATCATTTCACTGTGTGTTGCTTTACAGAATCACTTCCCCTGGATAATTAATAAAAGATTGACAGGAAGAATGTCCCTGGAATAATTAGCAGGCAGTTTTAGAATTGGCACTTTTCTCTTTCTCTTTGTTCAGTTAAACTGAGCACCTAGTTTTTGCCATTTGAGATGTTTGAGAGTGAGGAAGGCAGCCTGACCATGGCAGAGCTGACCCCAGTTTCCACAGAGTGCGCATTCGGGAACAGACACTTCACTCTCCTTGTTAGACCCCACAGAATTCTGTCCCTGACCTCTGAGAGAAGTCCCTGGCCCCTTGTGAAGGGCTTCTCCTCCAGAGCACCTGTTCCAGATGCTGGTTTTGGCTTTTTCAGGCTCTGACTCACCTCTTTATAATGAGATGAAGTTTCTAGTTTGTAGGCAAAGAAGTCAGGGAGTGTAAATTCAAGTGGCATAAGGTTTTTTTCTATTTTTACATAAGATGGTGCAAAAATACTTTCAGGACTCTAGCAGGAACCCTAAATCCTGTTTGGTCAAAAAATACTTGGAGCTCACAGTGCTTTTAACTATTTCTAATCCTGCAAAGGAATGTGGGAACAGTAAACTCATTTGCTCTTTGGGTCAAAATACTGAACAGATGGTAGTTCTTTCCTCAATTTTTTGCATTTTAGCTAACTTTGCTCCTTTTCACAATTATACTTCATATCTGTTTTTCTTTAGTAGTGTTTTCAGATTCAGCCATCATACTAATTTGTGTTGCAGTGTAATGAATAATCTTGATAATGGTATTGGTATTGAAAAATATACTTCTGGTACTAATTAGGTGTGTGACCTTCTGCAAGTCACTTAAATGCCTCAAATTTCAGTTTCCCACATAGCAAAATGAGAGGATAGGAGTTGAATATTTCTAGTTCCTTTCCAGACTAATAATCAATGGTTCTGAAGTGGGCTGGACTGATTGGGCTAAACTACCCAAGATTTTATTGTAACTGAAGGCTTCCTTGCTACCCTTTGGGGGCTCTGCTTCTCCCCTTCCTTGCCTTTCTGAGCCTCCTTCCTTCCCCTTTCCTGATTCCTCTTCCAACTGTCCCTAGGAACTCACTAACCAGCCTCTGGGATCTACTGCCCCTGCCCAAGAGCTCAACCTACAGAGCTTGGATGGAGGCTGTATGGAGTTCACCTGCCCTTCTTGGAGGAGTCCAAGGTGCCCCCAGCCCTCACGTTGATCTTTTTCTCTAATTCTCACCCTCAGCCCCAAGGAGAGCCTCATCCAGCAAAATAAAATCATTCAGTGGTCTTTGAACTTTGCCACTAGGAGTCCTCTGACCAGAAGATATCAAGGTATGGTTTAGACTAGTAGTACAACATTTTTTTTTTGAAAACTAAGGCTTTATCTAAAGAGTTTGTTGAAATGTTGTATTCCATTACATAATAAATCAATGTGTTTCATTATAAAAACACTGCTTTTAATAATATAGGGATACTAATAATTCAGACTGAAGAAGGACCACATGCATTTCCTGGGGTCCATAGAGCCCCCCTCTCTTATATATGTACGTTTGTGTGCATTAAACAATCTATGTGTGCTTTAGTGGATTCTTTCCTTGGTATTCTTTGGTTGGTTTTGTCTTTAAGCCCAGGCAGCAGGACAGGAATGCTGGAGGGCAGGTAGAGTTCTCATTTGCTTCTAAGGTGTGCCAAGGAACAGTAGACAACTTTGCAGGTGTCCTGGTCTGCTCGTTCCAGGTGGCCCCACATCTGCTTGGGACAGGTAGCTTCTCCTTACCCTGGATAATCAGACATCCTATTTCTTCCTCAACCTTTTCAATACTGTTGGAAAACAGGCTACTTTAACAGTGAACAGAACTGTAGCGAATGTCTCACCATTGACATGGCTAATTCCATGTACATAAGATTGTTCTGTCACATCTCTGACACGGGTTTGTTTTTGCCTGTGGGAGGGAAGGGTGCTACCCTCCCCCCCTCATGGTAAGCCTCTCTTGGGTGGGGTCCTGGGGATGTTTGCATTCTAAGGGCAGCATATACCTCTAGGGCTGGAGTCATAGAGGGGACTCCGGTTCAAAGCTGAGTGTGCCTCAGCTCATCTGCTTGGATGCGCATTTGCAACAGGGCATGTAAGAGTCCTACCTCACCATGGGTGTGGGTGCACTTGAACTGATTTTATATAGCAGGACACAAGTGCTAAGTATTATTATAGTAAGAGAAAGAGAACTACCATTAGCATTTTTAAGCCCTGGGGATACTTGAAAATCAGAAACTCACAGAGGTGGTGGTAATGGCTGCCTGAGAGCTAGGAAACTTGCTTATGCACAATCACCAAGCTGCCAGCATTTAACTCATCACTGTGCCAAGTAATTTGGAATTACATCAGTCTGAAAGGGGGCTGGGAGTCTGCAAAGGGTGGTAATTAAAAAGAAAAAAAAAAACCTTTTCTATGTGTTCATTTAATCAACAAATATCGACAGATCATTAGGATTTGCTCCTGGCAGGGAGTCTAGGTTCCCCACGGTGCAGCAGTAGACTCCAGGGAGGAAGGAACAGTTCTGAGGGTGGGGGTGGCTTGGGAGCAGACAGGAGACAGCCGAAGCTGTAGCAGACAGACACCGGCACTGGGGATTTCCAGTGTCCTTGCACAGGGCCTGGTACCCTTTCGACCCCCAGAAATGTCTGTGGCATGACTGAATAAGTGGCAGTCAGAAAATCCAAGTAGGCATGGGATCAATCCAGTGAAGTCAGAGGTAGCAAACTCCCAGAGAAATCACTGCGTGGCTTCACAGAGACCACACAATGGTGGCAGACATCCCAGGCACAGATGGGTTGTTCACAAGAATCCAGGGGCACAAAGGAACAGGGTGAACAGAAGAAGGGCAGGTCCTGAGAAATGAGCTAACCCAAGTAGTGCCTCCAAAAACTCCAGAGCTGAATCCTCTGGGTGTCAGCCAAGGGACTAGCATTCACTCTCAGTTTTCACACCTGCCACGCCCTGGAGCCCAGTCTTCTCTCTTCAGGCAGGCACCTCCCAGTTTCTCTGGCACCAGATTTTCTGACCCATTCTTCGATTTCCATCTTTGCTGTATGTTTTGCAAATACCTTCTCATTTGCTTCCCATATCAATGCTTTACTGATTGGCATAAACCCAGGTTTTCAGATGAGGAACTAGACTCAGAGAGGTTAGGTAGCTTGCCTGAAGTCACACAGTAAATATGAGAACTAAGAGTTAGAACCAGGTATGTCTGACATCCTAGGCTAGATTTCAACCTTTAACACTCCTTCAGAGAGGGAAAAACTAGTGGATAAGGGAAGGGAAGTCTGAAATCTGGCGATTAACCCAGGTTGCCCAGCCAGCGGGGAGCTGGTACTCAGAGCATGTAGCCCCCTCTCTCCCATTCTCCTCTCTTTCCTTCTCTCCCTCCTCTTTGTCTTTCTATCTCTGTCTGTTTCTCTTTCACATGTGCATGTGGTAAGCTCACAGTGACATGACGTTGGTCATCTGGTGAGTGTTCAATGCTGGGTCACCACTATAAATGAGTGTTTGCGTGTTCAAATGCTGGTTCACTTTCTATTTCCTCCGGTCTTCTTTTACCTGTCTTTGGACAAATCTGAATTATAACATTGCTTTACAGTTTTGGATCTGCTCCTTAGTTGTGGACATCAGTAGTAAAGTTCTAAATTAGCACCCCTTGGGAAAAACTAGAATTTAGCATTGCAAGAGAGGAAAAAATGAACAGAAAAAAAGTAACTGGTACAGTAAACACAATATAACAATTGAGTTCATCTCTGGAAACTCCTAGCAAGTAGCCATCCTCCAACACACACTTCATGTTCTAATGGACTCGTTTTGATGTAAATCTCCATCACTTTCAAGATCTCCAGTGTCATATCACACTACCAGAAATGACAGAGGAAAGTCCATAAGAATGTGGACTGTCACGTCATCTGGCTTGGGACACCTATATTCTTAGGGAGCCCCAGGAACCCCAGAATGAGACGGTGGATTTCAGATTAAGCATAAATCTTCAGCATCTTCAGTGCTTAAACTGACATGTTTTCTCTGTTCTCAAATGTTCTCTTTCCTCACACTTCCAACATGAAGGCCACCATTCTGTGTGGGCCACCCTCGTAGCACTGGGCTGCTCTGTTCCTGGGGCCCAGACTTTGGAGTGCCCCTCTTCCCATTATTACAAGCATGTCCAACTGCTCGCTCCCATCTTCCACTTTAGGAGAGATCTACATCAGAGCTGAGTTGCCAGCATTGCTACAGCAGCTTGATATCTACAACAGTAGATATATGATTAAACACTGATTCATTCAGATAATTTCATGTTCACATTTTGAGGACAATAAAGCATCCTCTGGAGTAAATGAGCACATTAGAGATTTCTTTGTTTGACATCACCCCTCTGACTTAACCTCTCCCTGCTTTTCAGCATTGACAGGGCAACAGGCCTATCTGAACTTTGATCCTATGACCCCCGCCCCACTCTCACCGTCATCATGGGTCTACCTCAGGAGCCAGCAAGTCCACTTCCTCTTGCTTTCAGCTGTCCTTACCTCGCCCCACCATCCCAAGATGTCCTTTTTGAGTTCCCTGTGCCTCTGGTTTGCTACTTTTGTTTTCTATCAACTAGATATGTGGCCCAAGCTCCCATCATGATTTTGTACCTCATGGAGTTCCCCTGCATGGTAACCAGGTATGTTTATACCTGTTGGGTGCAACACCAATCCTGAAGATGCCAAGGGAAAAGTCAGTGCAGATTCTTCGTCACTGATTCGGGACACATTATCATTTTTCAAAAACCAGCTGTATTGAACCTGCTTCTCAACTTTCAGATATACACATCTTCAAGCCCTTGCTCGCAGGACCAGGAGAATCGAAGGGGTATTTTGAAACATTGAAAGGGAACAAATGTGAAAATAAGCCCATCTTTTCAATACTTCCATAAGCAAGTTGTACCTTGAATATTCAAAATAGTGAATTAGTACATAAGGTGTGTTTCCTTCACACATAGTTACAAGATGAGTATTTTGTTAGATTTCTGCCACTGAAGAAAAGGAGAAAATAAGAAAACCGCAGCCCATTACTTTTTAAGCAATGTACTGCATTACAGTGCACATGTGTAGATAAGTGAGTCTCTGAAAAAAAAAGTAATGTAGTTAGAGTTGAGGCAACTATTAATGAAGGATGATCATTCACTTCAGACTTAACCTAGGGACTCACTTTTTTTCCTTTATTCTTTTTTTTTTTTTTCCATGTCTCCTGGATATTCAGGCCACTATCACCAGTCCACAAGGGAAGACAGTCATTACTTTTCCTACTTTATAGTTGAACTTGAAGTCTTGCAGGCTTTTTAAATGGTTGTTGTACCTGGTTTCTTTATAATGTACCCAGTTCCCTTAATTAAACTGGATAATTTCAAGCTGTTCATAGGGAAGATCTTAATGATTTAAAACAACTAAGAGATGTTCTCTACTTATTCATTCTCTCTGCTCCTCAACCTTGCTAGAGATGATCAAGTTTGAGGTGGGGGCTGAGGAAGGCTAGCCCTGTGACTTGCCTTGTAAGAAGGCTTTGAGAAGTTATAGTTAAGGGATATAAAGTACTCTAGAAATTTAAATTATTTCTGAAAAAGCTAAACAATAAGACACTTCTAAAAAGAACATCAGTCGCTTCAGTATTTCATAGGAATACCAACTCAAGCAGCTTCACACAGCCATTATCACTTAATTATCAATATAAATCTCACCAGTACTTCCATAATTTCATTTGCAAATGAATATGCATACCTCCTAAATCATTCCCTTCTTTGCTCTACTCTCTCTCAAGTCACTCCTTGACTACAACTCAGAGAAACTCCATGGCAGCCAGCGGTCAGGGTGGCAGAGGTTATTGGTTGCCCAGTGCCAGTAATTCCAGGTCAGAGCCCACCTGGAAAGTAGTGGTGCCAAGACTGGGCCACTGTACCTGGTTCCTGTTCAGACCCATAAATCCCTGCTGGCATCAGTGGGGGCAGACACATGGCAGAAACCTGGCTCCATCTGCTTGAAAGGTTCACAAACCACAGTGAACTTTTTAGTGATCAGAGGCCAAGTTTCCGGTATGTAATGAAAACTGAAACCTGGTTTTGGGTTTCCTTACCAAATTAACACAGAACTAGTCATGACAAGAGGCGTGTGAGGTAGCAAGGACAAGCAGCACAGAGGTGCATGAGACACACAGCCTGAAGTTCTATTTCCAGCTCCAACACTAACTTGTGCAGCCTGAGGTTGATCATCTACCCTTATTCCCCTTAGTTAACTTTCTCCACTATTAAGAGGGCGCTATAAGTTAATGCTGGAAAAGTGGTTCCTGTATTATTTACAGGACCTCCCAGGTCCCTTCCAATTTAGATGTCCTGTGAGTCTATAAAATGCCCTTGGTGAAAGAGAACCAACCCAGGATTGAAGTCAGACATACCAGATTCCACCTCTCAGCAATCACATTTATTAGCGGTGTGACTTTAAGTAAGTTACTCAACTTCTCTGAGCTTAGGTTCCTCATCTGAAAAAAAATGGGCTAATGTTAACAACCAAATCTTTGCCCCATGAAGATTAAACCAGAAAGAATTTATAAAATGGGAAATAAGAGTATCTGGAAAACAGCAAGTGCCCAGGTGAATGTTAGCTTCTGCCTTTCTTAAGTCAGTCTCTGATGGGTCAAATACGTAGGCTATAATATCTTTGAATATTGTTCCTGTCTTCACATCCAGACCCTACTTTAGAAAGAAAAAGAAAGAAGAAAATAAACAGTAACTTACAGAGACTTCTGAAAGCATCAGCCATCCATTGAAATGTACTTTCCATTCAAAAACTTGGTAATTAATTATTCATTGCTATTGGAACTGAAAAATAAAAGCAGAACTCACTGCTTCTGACCCAGAGTTTGACAAGAATAGCATTCCAAATGCTTGATTTTGATCGTTTCCTGGTCTCTATGTAATGTAACTCAAATCAGAGTTTGCAGTGTTAGGAGTCAAGCAAACTTAAGACTGACTGTCTGCCAGTAATATTCAGTAAATGCCCTGGAATGACTATTCACTTTACTTTCATTTCCACTCCAGGCAGTGCATTTCTGGGGGATTATTTCACTGCATGGGTGGCCCAAGTTCCTTGGCCTTCAGCCTTATGGCTCATTCCACTGCTCTGGGCAAGCAATAACCACCCCAAAATGCAAGCCTTTCTTTCATGCCCCAGTGGCATGAGTAACATCATTAAGTCTTCAGGGCTGAGGTTTGGGATTACGTAAAATTCTTACATCCCACTGTGTTAGCCTGCAGAATATCAGAGTAACAAAGTGTTTGCTAGGTTTGCTTTCATGCCAGAAATGTGGCTGCGCTAATAAACAATCCTTGACATTTTTTCCCTTAACGATTATATTTCACCAGGATTGTGGCTTTCAAAATGTAAGTGAAATGCTCCCTACTTTTAGTGACAGTGAGAATAAATATGTAATAAGCTACAGGACTGGAAAATTCTCCAGGCAAGGGGAAAATGCTGCTGACGTGTCGCGCCAGGTGGGAAAGGATAGGAAGAGCACAGCTGTGCAGTGCGGAGTTTCACATGCTTCTCTATAGATGAGTTTCCTATAGTGTAAGAATGTTGCTGGGCACCCTGTAAGACGAGACACAGTAACACATTTCCTGCCGGCCATAGGCCAGCGCTGGGAGAAACCTCAAGTCGGCGTGCGTGCACAGTGGATTCCGCGCGCCATCTGGTGGCTCGGCGGTGGCATTGCGTGCACATCCGGGCTTTTTCTCCATTGATAAGTAATTCAAAGAGTGGGATGTTGTGATGAGAGATGATCACTGGAGCCCCAAAAGAAAACAGGTGTTTTAAATTCCATTCCTTGTTTTATTAGTGAATATTAGTGGCCTGAGGTTCTTCTTGAAATAGAAATAATGAGCCTTCACCGGACACAGCACCCTGAGCCGACTGGTCCTTCAAGTCCTCCTTCCTAGTAGCCAGATGTCCTAAGTGGGCACAGACGACCTTCTCCTGCCTTGACCCTGCTGGAATCACACATGCTCTCTCCTCTAGTCTTGAATCCTGCATTTCCCAACAGTCAGTCACAGGCGTCTTTATATTTTCAGAGTATCCACTTCCTTCTAGGTTTTCACTTGTAGTTCCAAAGTAAGTTGTAGGGATATGGGTTTTATTATACAGAAGTGTTTCTTACTGAAGAAAAAAGGGGGATTCCAAGTTTGAGAAATTGGTTATATCAGATATGATTGCAGGATGTTGCTAATATACTGAAATCAGAGTGGGTTTTAAAGAAGGAGCTATAAAGAAACAGTCTATGGTTTACCGTAGTTTCTAAACTCTGATATCCAAACCTTTTCCCCCTCTCCACCTTTGAAGTTCTTATTGAAGAGATTGCATTTGATAAAAAGGCACGAAGGAGAAACTGGTCTCTTATACTAAATGGACCCATGATTAGATGATCATCTTTTTTTTTTTTTTGAGATTAGGTCTTGCTATTTTTGTCTGTGGAACCGCAGGCTCTCGTTGCCCGGGGTACCACAGACTCAAGCAATCCCCAGCCTCAGCTTCCCAGGTAGCTGGGATGACAGGCGCGCACCACCACGCCCAGCTATTTTTTTTGGAACTAGGTCTCGCTACTGGCCCCAGGTGGGACTCGAACCGCGATCCCTAAGCCCCGGCCGCTTCATAGGCTGAAGCTTACAAGCACGAGCCACCGTGCCCGGCCTAGATGATCATCTTTTTAAGCATGAAAACAGGCTAGTCTGTTCTGGCTGTCCTAACTGTACCACAGATAGGACAGCCTAAACAACATATATTTATCTTCTCAGAGTTTTGAGGCTAGCAGTTCCAGATCAAGGGATGTAGGGTGAATTAGGCTTTTTCTCTATTGTCCTGTATAACCAGGACATGTGTACAAGTAATTGTGTACACCTGGGCTTAAGAGAGAGGCAATAAAGGGGTGCACAACAGAGTACGGACAGCATGTGAGAACACCATCTAGAGAGAGCTCAGAGAAAGAGCATGCAAATTCCTTAGGGGCTGGAGGTCTTGCCTGCTTCCAATACCCTACCATCCCTTGACCCTGGCCCTGCCCTCTCCTGCCTGTTGTGTCTATTTAACCGCTAGAACCAATAAAAAATCTACACAGATTGGTGAGCCTGATGCTTGTTCTGACAATCGGTGATGAAGATTGGTTATGCTACAAGATGTCAGCAGGGTCTTCCTAAGAGCTCTCTCTTTATTTTAGATGGTTTTCTTCTCCTTGAGTGCTCACATGGTCTTTCCTCTGTATGTAAATCTAAATCTCATCTTCTAAGGACACCAGTTATGCTGGATTAGAGTCTGCTGTAATCTCACATAAACTCCACTACCTTTTTAAAGATCCTGTCTCCAAAGAGAGTTATACGGAGGTACTGGGGGTTAAGACTTCAGCATATAAATTTAGGGGTAAAACAACTACAGCTGGCAAAAAAAATGAAGGAAAACATACATAGCTGGGACTACATCAAACTAAAAAGTTTCTGTACAGAAAGAGACAATAAACTAAACAAAAAGAAACCCAACCGACTGGGAGAAAATTTTTGCCCTCCAGACAAGTGACAAGTGTCTGGAGTGATAACAAAGATCCAAAAAGAGCTCCAAAAACTCAACAGAAACAAAGCAAAAAGCTTTTGCTTTGCTTATAAAAATGGGGAGAACTAAAAATGGGGAGAAGAACTAAAAAGACACTTCACCAAAGAGGAGATACAGATGGCTAATAGGCATATGAAAGAATGCTCCACATCACTAATAATCAGGGAAATGAAAATTAAGAGCACACTGAGATACCATCTTACACCAGTAAGAATGGCCCACCAGTAAGAATGGACAACAACAAGTGTTGGAACGGACGTGGAGAAAAAGGAACCCTTTTACACTGCTGGTGGGAGTGCAAACTGGTCCAGCCACTATGGAAGACTGTGTGGAGGACCCTCAAACAATTGAAAGTGAATTAACATTCAACCCAGGAATCCCACTACTGGGAATCTACCCAACGACATGAAAACACTAATTCTAAAGGAAACCTGTACGTGCATGTTTGTTGCAACTCTGTTTACAATTGCCAAGATATGGAAACAAACCAAATGCCCCCAAACCAAGGATTAGCTGGAAAAAATGTGGTATATGTACACAATGGAATACTATGCATCAATCAAGGAGGACAAACGTGTCATTTACAACAACATGGATAGAACTAGAAGGATTCATATTAGCAGAAATAAACCAAAAAGAAAAAGAGAAATACAGGATGGTCTCACTTATATAATGGGTATGGAGAAAAACAAACAAATGAATAAGAAAAATTTGAAACAACCAATGGGGCTGAATGATGGAGTGAGAGAGGAGAAGGGGGAAGAAGGCAGGGGAGGCAAAGGGCACAAAAGAGCAGGATGGTTAACAGGTGTTAAGGGAAATGGGAAAACACTAGGGTACACAATAATGTAATATATATATATATATATACACATATATATGCAAAATTAAAAAAATAAAACTAAAAAAACCAGCCATCACAGAGGTAGTTGACATTCTCTGTGGACATCTCTTCTATCCTATTCCCCATTATCATTCCCAGAAATAATAATCAGTACATTAGATTTGATGTTTATCATTCCTGTGGTATTTGAAACTTTTAAATCACTCATATGAGTAAATAATATATTATTTTGCATGATTTATAATTTTGTAATTATGATATTGTTATATGTCTACCTATCTGTAACTTGTTTTCTTCCGCAAAAAATTAATTAATTAATTAAAAAATTAATTTAGAGGTAATTCACTCAACTCACAGTAGCATCTTAATTTTGTTCATGCTGAAGAAAACTTGTGCTTCAGTGGAAAACTACTGATTATTTAGAGCAGGGTGAGCAACTGCAACCAGAGGGCCTGCTATGGCCTGACACCTGTGTTTATAAAGCTTTATTGACCAAAGGTATATGCATTCCTTCATGGATGCCTACAATTACATTCAAGTTCAGCAGCAGAGCTGAATAGTTATGACAAATACCCTTTGGTTTACAAAACCTTAAATAAGTACTAACATGACTCCTAATGGAGAGAGATTGCCAACCCCTGGTGTGGGCAACTCTTCAGTTATCTCATTTTAATTCTGTAGGTATGTGGAGGATAAATGAATTTTTCAGGGGTTTTCCCTTACACCATTGGCTTCTATGACCAACATTTGTGATGTTGTGCCCTCTCTATGACTGTGCATGCCTGGCCCCAGTGGGTGGGTGCACATGTGTGAATGAGCTCACCTGGGCTTAGGAGGTGCAATAAAGGGGCAGCATCACCCTGGGGGAGAGGAGGAAGTAGGAGAGAGGAGAAACTCAAAATTCTGTTGTTTTCTGAAATCCTAAAAAGCATATTCCAAGGGCTACAATACTTTTTCCCTGCTAGAGATGATGATGAACCTACACAGATCACAATGTTTACTCTCACTGCCTTTGAGCTATTTTACAACTCAGTAAGTTGTAGATAATGGATAACAATGTAAAATTTCCTGCTATATTCACAAGTGAACCAGTTTTGCCTCCCTTCTTCATTTCTTTCAATATTCCTCATTTACAAATAAGTCTGTTCTTCCAGTTCGTTTGAACTGGTTGTGACATCTTATCATTCCCTCATTAGTCATGAATATAATAAACTACTTAACATGTTTTCATTTTATATTTGGATGAGAATCATGGCTTTACTTTTTTGAAAATTCCCTTTAACATACAAATTTTGTCATTGTTGATGATAATAACACTGAGATAATGAAGGACAATGTTTTTGTTTTTGTAAGATACATATCGATGTAATCAGAGTGGAGTTTCACCAAGCCAACAATTTACTTTTCAGTCATTCAGCGTACATGAATATATGTGTGGGTGCATATGCATGTATATATTTATGCAGATACATATTTCATATATATGAAGAGCGAAAGCATATATAATAAAATATTACCAATGAGTCAATTAAGGTAATCTAGATTAAAAACCAGGAGGGATCCTTGAATAGTGTACAATTTGCTCCAATTTCCTGTAGACTTGACAATTTTCAGAACAAAAAGTTGGGGAGATTAATTTATGTCTTTTTCCCAGTAAAGCATATAGCCTGCCCATGTCCTCTGCTTCTGGATGTTTCTCCAGTACCTCAGAGAACAGCCAGCTAGCTCTAGGCAGCTGTTATAGCAGATACCACAAATAACAATGAGTGAATGAAACACTGATATTGCCATTGTCACATGACTTGATTTCCTTTAGAGTATTAAGTGAATAAATATTTACGCTATAATCTCTTTTTGGAAAAATTTGATTCCTCATATTCACAAAGAAGCCTTTTAAAATAAATAAATCTTTTAAGATAAAGCCAGGGTCTGAGCACCCTTGTTCAAATCTAGGATACTACTTTTGGGGGTGGCTTTGGAGGTTTGTTCCTTTTCCTGACTATGCAGTTGCTGCATGGCCTCCCCCACTCCCCTTAGAACATCACCTCCTCCTTCAGTCTGTGATAGCATTCATTTCATTTTGTCTGCTATTCAAGTTGGGACTATAAGATTTGCACACCCCCCTCATTTTTTATTTATTTACTTTTTTTTAAAGCATTCTTAGATGTATGAATGGCAAAGTAATAATGAAGGAAGAAAGTAAACTAAATTCCCAAACATTGTGTCATTTCTTGTGAAGATTTGGGATCGAAATTTCCTGCCTGAGGGAAGCAGGAAGAATGAGAGTTTCTATAGAACGCTGCTGTTTCTAAATCTAAAAGGCACACTAAAAATAGCTAAAGGGACTGAGCTGCCCAGAGGCTTCTTGAGGTGTCCCATGAGAGTTCTTGCTTAGAGAATCTGTCCTTCAAAGCAGCTGCTCCAAGAGCCTGGAGTCTTGGTGTGGTCTGTGACTCCTTAGGTGTCTTTCATCCCCGCGGAGAGAAACAGGGGCTTCAGTGGGTGGAGAGGCTCCTTAAGCGAAGGAGACCCTGGAAGAAGAGACTTTCTATCTCCAACAGAGGCTGTGGTATCAAAGGAACTGATATGCTGTGGGTTCTGTGACCAGACCATCTTGAAATCGGTGGAGAGCAAGTAGGTTTGGGCCATGGTTACATTACCTCTCAAGAAAAATTCCTTCTTTTCTTCTCTACTGATATCATGCTATTTAAGACCCTGACATTTTTCTTTTCTGGGCTATACAGTTGTAGCCTCTGATCTGGGTCCTCTTCTTCCAATTTTGCCCAGTCTAATTTATCAAACTTATGAACTCCAAAATTATTTTTCTATAGCCCAGTGCAGATCAGGTAGCTCTGTTTTTAATTTAATTTGGCTTTTAATAAATCAAACCACTCACTAACCTAGCAAGTAAAAATCCAAAAATCTTTGAATGGTTCGCTACCTTTTAATGACCCACACCCTTTAACCAGTCCTATTAGTCAATCCAAACTTTCTATAAGTCACCTCTTATATATCTACTCTATCTTGAACCACAGAGAGAAGAGGTATTTTCCTGTCTATCTTGGGCTGCCCAAGACTTGTCATGCTCATTTTTCTAAGTCTCCAAAGTAGTTAGTATAATGTCACTCCTACAAAGAAGAGTCAAGAAATAGACTTTGTAGGCATATAGGCAAAGAAATCAAAAGCAGGGCCTTAAAGAGATTCATGTATCCATTCATACATACTCATTCAGAATAACCAAGGGTTAGAAACAATTCCAGTGTGAACGGATACACAATATGCCTTAAAAGGGGAGGAAATTCTGATACATGATACAGCATGGATAAACTCTGATAATATGCTAGTGAAATAAGCCAGTTACAAATATTTTATGATACCATTTATATGACACAACTAATGGAGTCAAATTCATGGAGACAGAATAAAATGGGGGTTGCCTAGAGGAATGGAGATTTGTTTAATGGGGACTGAGTTTAGATTTCACAATCATCTGAATGTATTTGATTTTTGGAAAGAATTGAGATGGTAAATTTATGTTATGTATATTCTGCTATAATTTAAAAAATTACCTTTGAATGTTTCATGTTAAATCAAGGTGTCCATGATAATTTCTGATGTACCTTCATTGTCTTGCTCTTCGAGTATAGTAGTTACACTTTAAAAACATCCAAATTACACCATTTATCTCTCTTTCTTCCTCCAAAACTTTACAATCATTTCCCATCCAGAATCAAGTCTGAAATTATTTACAAGATCTGCTAATATATCTGGTTTGCCTTCACTCTCCTTCTCTCTCTCTCTCTCTCTCTCTCTCTCTGAGACACACACACACAAGCACACACACCCCCTAATTTTCTGCCCTTCCATAATAGTCTTCCCCCTGCTCCCTTAGGTCTCTGAGTTCCCATGTAGTTTCCCCTGGGGTAAGTTGCTTAATACAGTTAATTCCCTCTTTCTTCAGTTTTCTGCTGAACACACCATTTATAAGGGAAAATGGACCTGCCAGATCAGGTAGAGTTCTCTGGTTGTAGGCTCTCAGCATGCTGTTTGCTTCTCTTGCAGTGTAGATATTATCATAGTTATTAATTATTCACAAAATGATTTGGACTGCAAGCTCCATGAAGACAGGAACATTGACTGCCCCCAAAACAGTACCTAGCATATACTCAAAGCCTGATTTCTTGTTGTTTTTACTGAAGTGGACTCCATCTGCCAATCACATCTTCAGTGGCATAACAATACTAGGACCTTGTGCAAAAGAAATAATTTTGCATATCACCATTGGTCATCTTCTATTATAAAAAAGGAGCAGCGATGCAAGCAGTAACAAACTCCACCTAGTTCCTAACACATGGTATCAGTCTTTATAGTCTTTACAGTATTGTCAGTATTTATGACCACAGAAAGCCGTGATCAGGTGCTGACCTCATGATCCTACTCATCATACAAACCTTAATAATTTCCATGGTGTTGGCTCTAGGTAAAAAAGGAAATTTCCCAAATAGTAGACTTATTCCTATTTTGCCAATACCTTGATCTTCAGAATGAATGGTAACAACATCAAGGACAATTTCTTTCATTTCCTCTACAAACAACCCCAGCACTTTGTTCCTCCTTGTAAAAGTGTGAGTTGTGGTAATGGGGTGGTGAATTTTGCAACAACTTACTATGGTCATTCTCCACTTTTTTTGGGTCCCTTTCAATACTCCCCTACTCTCCACCTGCCCCAAAGTCTGCCTGTTAGGAAGGAGAGAGAGAGACACACAGACACAGAGAAAGAGAGAGACAGAGACAGAAAGATAGAGAGAGGAAGTGGGGTAGTGTTTAATTTTGAGGAGGGAGAAGGAAGCAGGAAGAGTTCTTTTCCAAAGGCTGTTCTCTGAGTATAGTGTCTAAAACATGATTCAATGACTTTTCAAAAAGATAGGAAGCAAGCTTTGGTGAGACTGCAGAAAGACGAGATTCCATGCACTGTTAGTGGAACTATAAGCTGACATAGTCACCACGGAAAACAATACGAAAAATTCTCAAAAAATTAAAGATAGGAATTCCATATGACTTCTGGATATTTACCTGAAGAATGTGAAAACATTAATCAGAGACTAGATGAGTCACCACATTTATTACAGCATCATTGGCAACAGGCCAGAATCAGAATGTAAGTCACAATGTAAGTGCCTATTGATGATGGTTGCATAAAGATGTGTGATACACACACACACACACACACACACACACACACACACACACACAATATGGAATACTACTCAGCTGTTAAAAAGATTAAACATTGCCATTTGCAACAATGCAAATGAAACTAGATTGCATTACACTGAACTAAGTATTACAATGAAATAAGTAAAAAAAATAGTACTATATGATTTCAAGCATATGTGGTAAAGGAACAAAGCAAGCAAAATAAATAGAACAAAAGTAAACTTTTAGACAATAAACCAAAATAAGTGGCTATCAAAAGAGAAAGAGGGAGGTAGGTGAGTAAATTAGATAAAAGAAGTCCATTGTATAGTGTAGTATGGAATTAGACCTTTACTGGTAAGCTTCAATACAGATGCAATTATAAAAATCCATCTGAAACCTATGCAATACTATAAACTAATGTTACTTCAATTAAAAATATTTTAAATATTAATTCAAACATTCACAATGAAAAGCTCACTTCAGCTAACTTATCCCCAGTATGTTCCTAAGCTAGGTAATTCTCTGAATGCTTTCCACCCATGCCTTATATCACTAATATTCTTTAATATTTACATGCTGCCACAGGAAGGGAAAGCCTGCCCTGTCATACCAATTTTTGCAAACTGTATGAGAATATATAGTGAAGGGATGCTGAATAATTCATCTTGATTGATTACTCAATTGAGAGAAGTTAAATAGCACCTATAGCTTTTAGAGTCAAAGACATTGAGGTCTTGATTAGCCAATGAGAGCAACACTGAACTTAAAAAAAAAAAAGACAACTTGCCATCATTAGAAAGATATGTGACTGTGCCAACTGAAAAACAAAGCAAACTTTAATGTGCTTCTTGACATTTTTAGCAGGTATGTCTTCCTTTTCTATTTAACATTATAACTAGGAAACAATGTTTTCAGATGTACTTAAATGTTTGGGAAATCTTGAGTATTAGTCAGGGTTCTGCAGAGAAACAGAATTAATAGTGTGTGTGTGTGTGTGTGTGTGTGTGTGTGTGATTTATTGTAAGGAATTGGCTCATGCAATTATATGGCTGATAAATTGTTAATTAGCAGTCTAGAGATCCAAGAGAGCCAATGGTGTAGACAAGGTCTAGAACCTCTCTGCTACAGTGTTCTCTTTTGCTTAGGGAAGACAGAGTTGGTCTGTTGGTTTTTTTAATTCAAGCCATCAACTGATTAGATGAGGCCCCCACACATTATGGATGGCAATCTACTGTACAAGAGTTAGAACAAATCTAAGAACTACCTTGCAGAGGTGAGGAAGGCCAAAAACATCTGCTTGGTGAGGTGTAAACCACTTTGACTCAAGCAGGAAGAAAATAAGCCACACAATATATCTGCACAAAACCTTGAAAACTGTCTCAAGAGTACACCTTAAGAGCCCCCAGTGAGGAATCAGCAATATCTACTAATGCCCTCTGGCTCTGAGCCCAGGTACAAAAACTTAAATCCCTTTGCCAAACCTGCTGCTCAAAAGATACCTATTTACCCAGCAGGGAAAGGAAATTCCCAGCACTGCAGGAAAAACCACTTGGGAAGGAGCTGTTATTGGTGAGAATTTGATTGTCCCGGCTTGTCTAAGACTGGCTAGATAAAGCAGGTGAAGCAGAATTGGAAGAGATTTCTAGAGAGTTCACTTGCTTATCAGTGGGCTAGCAAAATAAAGGCAGCCGGTAATGACTCTCACCTTCTTTACTGCAAATACCGTTAAAAGCCCCCTCCTCCTTCCTCCCCCAGACTCTCACACTGGGGAGAACTCCCTGGGCTTCAATCTCTTCCTGCAGTGATGTGCTGCCTGCTAAGGAATCACAATTCATGATTTAAACAGGAATCCTTGGGTGACTGAATAGATTGTCATCTCCTTCCAGGGCTGGAAACAGCAGAGTGAGAGATTCTGACAGGGAGAGCTAGCCTAAGAATTCTGATTTTGCTTCTGGAACAGCCTGGATATTTTGCCCTGCCTTCCAAACTCTCAGGCATCAGACCAAGCAAGTTAGGCCCAAGTGTTGCTTCTACCTCAGTGGGTCTTTCTTTATCTAGCGGAACAGATACACACACATATGCAGGACCTCTTTCATTTGCAAAAAACTAACAAGGGTGATTCTTTTCCTTTAAAAAAAATTGCTAGATGGTACAAGAAAGAAACTGGTGGAAATCTGGTAACTTTTTATTGGGATCTCAGTAGAGACTCACAAGGTGCCCTGCATGCACAGGACTACCAATGTGCCCCTGGGACTATCATGAATTTGGTCCCATTCTTTACCTTCCCTTTCATTAGGCCAGTGAATCTGCCAATAAGAGAATCTGGAGAATCTGAGATTCTCTTTCCATGCATTCCAGATGAACAAGACCATCCCAAATGGAGGTGAGAACCTATCTATCTATAATGGGGTGATTGGCAGAAAATAGTAAGGATGGTTTTTCCCCATATACTGAAGTTATGTATTTTTTTTCTTTCTTTCCCTAATTTATTGTGATTTTCCATTCTGACTATGGGGAATGCATGAGTAAACACAATGCTTTTCAGTTAATTTATTGAGATTAAAAAAAAAACCACAGAGACACTTACGCTATGTACTCAGAGCTTCTGATTTAACTGGTGTGGGAGGAGAACTAGGCATACGGTAATACGAACATGTTGCTCTCAGGGATGACTCTACTCAGTGTCAAGTTGAGAACTGCTGAGTGAATGTGTTTTCAGGCAGATATGGTGGTATCAATTGACTAAGAAAATGTTCCGAAGGTTGGAAGAAGGGAGATGATTAAAACTAAATGAAAATACTCAATGCTCAATAATATGCAAATGACCTTCTCAGGTAGAAACACTTAGCTCCAAGTGCAGAAAACACAAGAGAGTTTAACCAGATTGGAGATTACTAATTTTCTCATTGAACAGTAAGTTCAGGATTAGATACTTGCCATTGTTGGTTGAGTAACTCCAAAGAATGCAAGTTCTTTCTGTGTCTTCTTTCCTGTCACTTTTAATGCCAGGTTTATCATCTCATGTTTATTTTTTTATGGGGTCAAGATGGCGGCAGGCCATGCAAAGATACTTGTTCAGAGTACTCCTAAAGAAATCTCCATATCAGCTTCATTTTGTAGTACTGAGATGTAAGGCTGCCCCATCCACTAAGAGAAAGAAAGTCAGAACTTCTGTTGGCTGCCTCAGCATGAGCTATTGTCCCAGAGTTAGCATATCACCATCCTGAACAAAATCAGGGTTTAGTGAGCAAAGGAGACAGGAGGAGAGATGGTGGGTTAATAAGTAATGGTACTTGTCACAGATTCCCTGGAGGGAATCTGAGTTTTTCTAGATGGTGTCCTTAACATAAACCTGATATGATACTGCTGGAGCAGTTTTCTCTATGAAGATTTCTCTAAAGCAAAGAAAGATCTCAGAGCTTATCAAGCATCTTCCTTCCATTCTTATACCATCAGAAGTAAGTCTGTATATTCCAGCTGAAATCTTACTGCGCTATTGCTGTTTTCTTTCATGCTGTAGATGTCTTTCCCTTTGCTACTGTGTAGGCAAAGTCAAAAGGAAGGGAAAAGCTCACTGCACTGACAATAGCACCACCTTCTGTCTAGAGAAATGTCAGCTGCTAAACAAGTCAGTTACTGGTTACCAACCCTCCCATTCACTCTTCAGCATGAATGTACTCCAGCTGTGTGCAAACAGAACTTTTTCAATGGGATTTGAGCCCTGCTCACCTATCTCAGGCCAGTGTGCTCATGGTTATTTTCTGGGGGCATTTATGTCCTTGAACACTCACAGTCTGTGGTGCTCTTACCCACTGCTTTCCTGGCAGCATCTTAAAAAACCAAATTGAGTCCCTGCAGGAGGTGCTTCAGCAAGAGCCAAGAGTGAGCTCACCCCTACAGGAAGAAGACAAACTTTACCTAGATCACTTTTCCTGACTTACTTTCCTCTTTCCCATCCATTCCTCTCCCATCCATCCTGCTTCCCTCTCCATTACCATTACAGTATTCATTTTAAGGTGGGAACGTGGTAAGTCAGTATTAAAATTCAGACGTGCTCCTAAGCAATCCCAGTTATAGGTGCCTCAAATCACATGCATAGAATATACAGCTCTAGAAGATCTTAGGGCCATATTTGAAATATGTGGTGTAGACAACTTCCAGCTATACATTTGAGTTATTGTATCTGGAATCAGAGTCCTAAGAGACCAAGCAAAATGGTCACACTCAAAGCCAGGCATGGTGGCATGTGCCTGTAAGCTTCAGCCTATGAAGCGGCTGGGGCTAGGGATCGCAGTTCAAGTTCCACTTGGGGCAACATAGCGAGACCTAGTTCCAAAAAATAACTGTGTGTGGTGGCGCGCACCTGTAACCCCAGCTACCTGGGAAGCTGAGGCTGGGGATCGCTTGAGTCTGTGGTACCCTGGGCAATGTGAGCCTGCGGTTCCACGGGCAAAATAGTGAGACCTGTCTCCAAAAAAACCCACAAAAACCAAAAAACCAAAAAACAAAATGGTCACACTCAGCTGTGAGAGCCAGAGCTGGAGGAGGGGGCAGGAAATGCCCTTGAGAATCCACTGCTCATGTGCTGGACACTCTCCTGCACAAAACCAAACAATAAGGAAGCAGCACGTGGCAGGTTGAGGTGGAAGGTGTACGAGAGAGTTCAATGCATGAACACCCCAAGAGCTGGAGTTACATAGCTAAATAGAAGACTGTCACTTGTCCATACGGGCACCTGTTTCTGATGTTAAAGTAATGGTTAATTATCATCTTAATTCATTTATGGATAAAACAAGGAAATTGTCAAACTATTCTAGACTGCTCATATCTTCCTCCCAGTGCAACCAGGCATCTTGGTGAAGATGAGGAGAGCTTGCTTCTTGATCTCACACTGGACTCTTGTTTATCAAAGCAATGTGTTGTTACATGCTGAGCCAGGTGACAGGATTTCCCCTTTCAAGTGCTTGTGTTTCCAGAGTAATGGTGTCACTGGGAGTTTTCTCACAAGTTTGAATATTATCAGCATAAAATACTGAATTCTCATTCATCAATTTTAAATACTTATTACCAGTCATGTTTGGTGTGTAGGTTATAAAATGAATGAAGGCAAATTCAAATTCTTAAGAATCTTATAAGCTGTGACATGGACATACATAGTCACCCATTCATTCGTTCAGTTTTTCATTCACTGTAATAGAATTTATTGAGTGCTTATCAGGTGCTGGACATTGGGAGAGCAGAGATTATGTAGGCAGGAGAGATATAACTGTGTACTTTTCCCTCCTGCTGTTTTGGAGTTGTTTTGAGAATTAAATGCAGCAGTGGATGGATGGGTGGGTGGGTGGATGGATGGATAGATAGATACATAGGTAGGTAGATGGATAATTCCATGTCATATTTATAAGAATGGTAAACAGTCATTAGCCCTTTTATTACTACAATTCAAGTTTGGGAGATACTGAAGTAGAAGCATATATGACTGGTGTATTGGGAATGACTCCTTAGAGAAGCTTTCTAACTGGGTCTTCCTGGAGATGTGGAAGATGGCTATTCATTCAATACACATTTCTTGATTGTGATAGAACTAGAGGTGTGGCTGCTGGGTTTAGTGTGATGAAAGCTCTACCTTCATAAGCCCTGCCTAGTTCCCAAACTTCTCTTTGTGAAGAGGTGTGGAGAAGTACACCTGCCATTGAAATACAACATCACAAATGCTTGTTATCAACACACTGGAATATTTTGGGACTATGGAAGAGAATCAGCTAACTTAGGTTGGATGGGTTTTGGTGGGAATGATTTTTTTTTTTTGAGAATTATTTGAACTGTGTCTTAAAATAGTCAGACAGAGCAGAGGTAAAGGTTTCTCAGAAGGGAAGGCTTTTAAAGAGACAAAGTGAAAACTATGGCATATTTTAGGGATTTCAAAATCAAGGCATAGATGGGGCGTGAGGATGAGGGGGCTGGAGAAGCACACAATGGCCATATCACAAGGAATTTTGGAGGTTTTGCTGAGAAATTCAACCATTATTCTGATGACTATGCTTTGTTTTAGGAAGATCATCCTGATAGCAATACGGAGTACATATTGGAGTGTGAATCAGGCAGGTGGCTGATATTCTCTTAGTAGGAAATGAGGAGGGGCTAAAACTAAGGTTATTGATGAGAGGCAGAGAAGAGAAAACATGTAGTCTCAACTACAAGCTGGCCCAGTTCTCAGTGGCAGCAGATGAGAAAAGAGGTCACGAGCCCATATGTGGGATCAAGAGCAAGTGTTTATTATGAGGTAGCGGGAGACACACAAAGAGCAACAATAGTAGTTAGTGTCCAGGAGTAGCAGCCCCCTGGGACTAAGACCACAGCAGACGCCCCTTGCCCAGTGAGAGGCTGAGAGAGAGAGATCCATGAAAGGTTGCCCAGTGACACCCCCCGGGGGCCCAGGAGCCCCCTTAGCTTTCATGTGATTTATAGGAAAAGCTAACACAGGACCAAGTTTAGGCCCAGTTTACAAAAGTATGTTTCATGCATGTGAACTAATAATATCAAGGTTTATTGTTTTCCACACATGTGGACTATGTCTCAAGGCTACATGTTATCTGCTAAACCACCTGTACAGGATGGTCATGGTGAAAAACAGTTTGAGAAACTCTGAGAAAACTCTGTTTTTCCATGGGTCCTACAGAAGGGATTGGGAAAGGTTCATGGGTAGACTTGAGGAGTGATTGTATGTGGGAACTATGGAAGAGAACAGGGAATCTCTTGGTTCTCAAGTATTTTGATCGGGCCATTTCCCTAAGTAGGAAACACTGAGAAGTAATTTGGCGGGGAGTAATGGCAATGGGGGAAAGAGATGAGGGGTGAGGATCATGAGGTTAAAGTTATCAGAGTGGAGACTGATAATGCCATGAGCCATGTTCAAACGAAGACTTCTGGTAGATGACTGGATAGACAGATCTAAAGCTTGGGAGAGAGATCTAGGCTGAAGATACAGTTTTTTTCCCATCATTAACATGTAAATGATGGTCAAATCGATAGCTTCATGAATTTATGCAGGGGATGTTTAATAGTGTAAGAACAGAGATTTGGGGATTTAACTCTTGGAAACTGGTATGAAGAGGTCAGGAAGAGGAGAAAAAAGAAGAGCAAAAAAGCAAAAAATAGAGAAGCAGCAGGTGGGGAAGTAAGGGAAAAAGAAAAAAGGCTTGAAGTTATATGATGAAAAACAGAGGAAAACAGTGTTTCAAGAAGATGAGATCCTCAATAGAGATGAGTTGATAAGGACACTACCAAGAGAGTGGTAGTAGGAAATACCTAGGGAGGGAAAATTACGAGTGCAGACAGGTGTGGGAAGAGTCCACTGTGGCTGGGACACAGGAAAGAGTAGGGGGACTTAGAATGATGCTGATAACTTTCCCCAGCATCTGAGAAGCCACAGTGCATTCTCTAAAGTTGGGCTTTATTCTGTAGGTAACAGGGATTGAATACATAGGGTTAATTTAGTACATTTTTTAAAGAAGCCATTTTTTTTAATTGAGATAAAGCCTACACGATGAAATGCACAGATCTTAAAGCTTTATTGAATTCAAAGAATTTCAACAAAGATGGTTAACCAATACTCTCATCAACATAACTTATTTCCATCACCTCAAAAGTTCTCTTGTGCTCTGTTTTAGTCAATTTCCACTGCCTATGGGCAATAACTGTTCTCATTTCTGTCCAACAGACACTTTGACCTAATCCAGAATTTCATATAAATGGAATCATGAAATACATAAATTTGTTTTTGGCTTATTTGTTCAATGCAGTGTTTTTGAGATTTATCTGTTATTGCATGGATTAGTAGTTCACTTTCTTTTATTGCTGACTGCATTATTATATGAATAGCCCACAATTTGTTTCTTCACTCTGTTGATGTTAGGGCTTTAGAAACTTCAGGTTGCATGGATCATATTGCCAAAAATATTCTTAAATAAGCATTTTTGTTGGTATGTTTTCATATGCTTTAAGCGAATAACCAGGCATGGAGTAGGTATACTTTAGCTTTATTACAACATTTTTAAAAGTGATTGATTGTATCATTATAAATTTACCAATAACATGGGAGGTTCAGCTGTTTCACATCCTTGGTCCTTGTTATTTAATGTTTTTAATCTAAAAAGATTAAAAAAGATTGTTTTAAACTAAAAAGTTTTAGCTATTCTAATAGGCATGAAATGGCATCTAATGGCTAATGATATCCAGCACCTTTCAGATGTTTACATTTGCCATATTTCCACTTGTTAAGTGTCTGCTCAAGACTTTTGCCCATTTTTGTTAATAGATACGTGAGAAACATACATTGAGGGATACTAATAATTACCAATATTAGTTAGTCAGGGGAAACAATATTTAGGATACTTTTCACATGGGCTACAATAGAGTCATTTATGCATTCTGCCTATGGAAAAGTGAGTGACTGAAACATGTGGGGAAATCTTGCATACATGATGCCAGATAACTTTACATTATATAAAACTAAAAATATAAAAATTAAGAGTTACATAAGTAACCTTAAATTTAAATAACTTTAAATTATACCTTAGCCATGTTTATTACATGTAGGATTGTCTTCCCTGTTCAGGAAGAGATCTTCACGATTAGAAGGCAAAGAAAACTCACGTCATGGATTCCATTTGCCTGAGATTGAGGAAGAAACAATAAGTAAGGAGATGGCTCATGTGAGGTTTCCTGTTTCTGTATTTAGAAGCAGATGCTGTCAGAAATACAGAAAATACAGATGCATGGGCTACTTTTGAGGTGCGCATGGGAGCACATTGTGTGGAAGATCTGTATGCCAGAGCCAGCATGTGATGCGCAGTTGGGGTAAGGTTATTTTGTTTTCAGCCCACACCTACCACATAATCATTGTACTTTGCAGGACCTTTTATATCCCTTAGGTCTTCATTATCTGCTTTTGATACAGATGTGCAGAATCTACTTCAGAACCACACTGTGTCATTCCCTTTATAGGTGATGCCAGTCTGTGCCCCCTGAAATAAACTTCTAGGTAATTGTGATGTACATCTGGTGTACCTCAAGCCAAGGCCAGATTTGAGGAAACTTGAGGCCAGATTTAGGGAACCTCGGTTACCCAGTGTGCAATTAGCGATCGATAGAGTTATTGTAGATGCTACACGAACTTTTAGAGGGCCTCCTTCCTTCTGAAAGACAGTGAGGACGGGGCAAGGGGGGATCAAGTCCAGAAGTGTTAGAAGACCGGACCCCAGACTCTCAGAGAAGGAAGGCCCTGAGTACCCGGCGAGCCCCCGGCAGGCGGGCGGGCGGGCGCGCGCCCACCCAGCCGAGCACGCGCACGCACACGCACTGGCCGGCGCTTTCCTCTGCGCCCGCGGCCGGCGGCACGCGTACGGCAAATGGAGTGGGTGCTCGCTGAAGCGCTGCTCTCGCAGACCCGGGACCCCCGGCTTCTGCTTGAGTCGCTGTGCCGCGGGGAGGCGTCGCTGGAGCGCGTGGAGACACTGCGCTTTCTTCTGCAGCGACTCGAAGACGAGGCGGCGCGCGGCGGCGGCGCGGGCAGCGCGCTCTCAGAGGCGGCGTGCGAGGTCGCCGCCGGGTATCTGGTGCCCCTCCTCCGGGGCCTGCGGGGTCGCCCGGCGGGCGTTGTGGACTCTGGCCGGCGCGTGCTGAGGGCCGCGGGCGCCGCCCTGCGCTCGTGCGCCCGCCTCGCCGGGGGCCCGCAGCTGGCGGCCACCCTAGCCGAGGAGGCGCTGCGCGACCTGCTCGCCGGGTGGCCGGCGCCCGGCCTCGAAGGGGCTGCTCGGGCGTCGGGCGCCGAGGTGGCCGTGGAGGTGCTGGCGGCCGTCGGACCCTGCCTGCGGCCCCGCGAGGACGGCCCGCTGTTGGAACGGGTGGCGCAGGTTGCCCTCGCTCTGGCGCTGGGCGGGGACGGGGATGAGGCCGGGCCCGCCGAGGAAGCGGCGGCGCTGGTGGCCGGGCGCCTGCTGTCCGTGCTGGGCCAGTGCAGCGGGGCGGCGCTGCGGGCCGTGTGGGGCGGCCTGGTCGCGCCGGAGCCGGCCTCGGGGCCGAGCCGCGTCGGGCCGAAGCTGCTGGTCCTGAGCGCGCTGGCTGAGAAGCTGCTGCCGGAGCCCGGCGCGGACTGCGCCCTCGGCGCTCGGGAGGCGGGCCCCGACGCGCGGCGCTGCTGGCGGTTCTGGAGGACGGTGCAGGCGGGGCTGGCCCAAGCTGAGGACGCCCTGACCCGGAAGCGCGCGCGCTACCTGCTGCAGCGGGCCGTAGAGGTGTCGGCGGAGCTGGGGGCCGACTGTACCTGCGGCCCCCAGGAAGGATACGGTACTTGCGTCTTTGTTCCCCAGCCCGACTTGACTATCTGGGAAGGAGGCTTCCAGCTTCCGAAAACGAGCCCGTCGGGGTCTTCTCTGACCTCCCAAAGAATTAGGTTATTCCCGTGTTTCACACTAAAACCCGAAAACCTTGGGACCCTCGTCTGAAGGTGTTCTTCAAGTGACACAAATCACTGCAACCACTGCAGCGGAGAACTGCTTCCCTTAATCCCAATCTCTCTGACCCACAGCAGGGTGGAATAGTGCGACCTTGGATCACTCTAGAGCTTGCCCGGTCCTATACAGTTAATAGGCACTGCGTAGTGGTAGCTCGGTTCCAGTAGTAAAGAAAGGTTAAGTTTCATCAAATTGAAAGAAAAAAAAGTGATCCGAACTGACTAACGAACTGAGTGTCGATTCTTAGAATTCTGTCATAGAATTCTGCCATACACCTTTTGCCATTTCCCTTGGCCGTCCTCATAGGAACAGGATTTAATACTTGTTAAACGGATGGTCCTGAAGTCGACCTTGTGAAGATATTGCCACTGGTTGAATAGAATGAGTCAGCTTCTAAATTTATTTCTTTACCTTTGTTATTATTATTTTATGTTTTTATGCCTGTGTATCCTTTATTACAGAACAAGGCTAGGTGAAACACCAGAACTTCCCTTCAATTTGATATGTTACTCTTGATGAATTTATTCACTGAACTGCGTGAAAGTACATTTCAGTTACCTTAATTTTTGTTATCAAAGTCCAAAATAGATTAATCCAAGATTGTGGCAGTAGTTAGAAAACTTACCTTTTTTTAGCTGTAGCTGCCTATTCATTTACTACTAGTAAAGTATTTCTGGTTATCTGAAATTGTGAGTAGATTAGATTTTCACTTAAATTTAAAATGTTAACAGTCCACTAATGGGTCATCATCCAGTGAGAGTTTTCACTGGAAAATAATGAAGCAAAAATTGGTAAAGTTAAACACTCATTTATTTTTAAAGTCATTCGTTCTGCAGTTTTAAAGATAAGCAGATTTTCCATGCTTGTCCCTTCTTCCCATTTTCTCCTTTGCCAAGAACCACCATTTAGCCTCTTAATTGATCATTGCATAACTTACCCCTATGTCTTGAAATACTCTGGTTTTATCATAAAATCCTTTGTCATAGTTGTGGTTAAATGAGAATTCATTGTTAAAATTTTATGACTGCAAACTGTTCATGGGTGACAGTGTAATAAGCTACTATTATTTTTTTCTTTCCTACACTTACCTCATTTTAAAAGTTCTAAAGCTCTTTCCACTAATTTGATCTCAAATTTGTAACCAGTTTTCTAAATCTTTCCTATACAAAATCAGATCCCCAGGAAAAATCTTACGAATTCTCTTAAGTCTCTCTTTTAGAGGTCTGTGTTAGAGACCTCTTACATAGCATGGCGCACTGTTAATATACCTTAGATATGCCTTCACCATCATCCTAGGGATTCCCTTCGTCTAAGTTCTGTGCTGGAGATTTTGTCTTTTTTGGTTTACTCACTTTGATGTAGTACATTTACCTATAGTTTACTGAGATTAAGAAAAAAAAAATAAGACCTTTCATGTGTGATAATTGTGTCAGGATCCTTTATGTCTGGCGTGTTTTAATTTCTATCATTTTCAGCTTATTTTTCTTATAGTTTCCATCTCCTAAAAAAATCCCCATCTCTTTATGCATGCTGTCTACCTTTTCTAGTAGATCCTTCAATATATAACTTGGAGGTGTACACTGTCTTATACCAGGAGCATCTCTGATTTTATTTTCTGCTTTATCTGTTGGCAGTGGGGTCATTTCTTTTTCAGTAAAGAGCAAAGTACAGATGTCTAGAACAACTTAAGACATTTTCAAAAGGAGAAATTAATTTTCATTTTTAAACCATTTCAGATCCAAGTCTGTTTTGGTGGTCTGAAAAGAAAAAAGATGAGCTGCTAAAATTTTGGGAAAATTATATTTTAATTATGGAAACACTAGAAGGAAATCAGGTAAGTGTTTTTATACTTTTAACAAATCCTGCGTGGATACAATCCTAATTTTTTCAAACATTCTGTAAAAGTAATTCAAAATGGCCAATTTGAATATAGGCTAAGAACATTCAGGTATTCAGTTGACCCTTGAATAATTTCAGATGTTAGAGGTGCAGACCCCAACTGGGTCAAAAGTTGGATTACAGTATGTGTGGCTCCACATCAGTGGAGTCAGCAACAACTGAGGTTGCTTTACTCTCTCAGTGCAAATCCCCAGTTAGAAAAAAATTCACATATAAGTGGGAATTCAAACCCATGCTGTTCAAGGGTGCTTTGTTTCTTGGCTTAATTATAATTTAAAATTGAATGTAAACTGAGGAAATTGAAGAAGCTTCCAATTGACAAATTATTATTAAACGAATTTAGTCTTTATTTCTTTGAAGTTTACTTCTAAAGTGTTAATTTTTATGTTACCCATGTTTTAAGCAATCTAAGTATGTAGTCTTGCTTTTGAATACATTCACCCCTAGTAAAATTTTATTGGAAGCATTCTGAGATTGTCGTTTAGGTAAATAATTGCCCTTTAATTGTGTGTGTGTGTGTGTGTGTGTGTGTGTTTAAATTACCATCTTTGCAGACACAGTTTTGAGAATAAAAACTTGAAATGCCATCACAGCTGGTTTGGAATTCATTTTTGTGGAATCTTGGAATTTTTAAGTTGATAGGAATCTCTTAAGATTACCTAACCTAATACATGGATTCTCAAACTTGTTTGAGCCCTTGTTTAAAGTATACATTACTGGGTCAAGTTCCAAGAGTTAGAATTTAGGATACCTGGGATAGGGCCTGAATATTTGTTTATTTTACAATTTCTCAGGTGATGTTCATTCTGCTATTCTGGGGACCATAGTTGGAGAACCTCTGGCATAGGGGCTCCTCGTCTTATGCAGCACATTACCTGGGGCTTCCATCTTGAGGTTTTATGAGTGAAGTCTTTATGCAATCAGTTCAGATGTGCACTAAGCATTGTTTGTGGACTGAAATAATTATTCATATATACTAACGATATATAAGTGTGGGTGAGGAGTAGAGAAAAAGCATTACTAAATTTAAATAAACTTAAGTGGTTTTTCTTAACCAGATCCATAAGACCCCCTCCTCTTTATTCAGAGACTGACTTAGCTATATTTTCAAGAATATGTAAATAGCAGAGATATCAGCAATATAATTTTGGTATTTTGAAGAACATGGAACTCTGGGTTGGCTTTACTTCTAAATGTATATAGCCTTTAATAACTTGAGTCATTAGAGAAAATATTTCAGTGTTTTCTTTCTCCTTGTAATGTACTGGTTGTGGTATTAGCTCTGCCTATTTCCCAGGAGAGTTAAGGATTATGTGATATAATTTTTGATCTTAGTATATATATACACATATATATATACCATTACTGTAACTCTTCTAGCTTATATTAATTTGTTTTGGCACACTCAGTCTTATTCATGTGAATTTAAAAACTGGAATAATCAGTCACCTTTTGCACATTTTGTACATGGGGAAAAACAGATTGTTAGATAAATTGATGAAAATGTTCTTATGTGTCTAAAACTGAAATCATTTCATGATTTTTCTCTTGTTTTCAGATACATGTTATAAAACCAGTTTTACCAAAGCTAACCAATCTCTTTGAATATGCAGTGTCAGAGGAAAATGGTAATAGTTACTTCTTTTTTTTAAAATCATTTGTAGTTTTTGCTTCCCAATATATAACTAACTTGTTTATTGTAGAGAAATTGGAAAAACCATAAAAATATAAAGAAATATGAATATGCTGCCATTAAGTGAGCAACTATTAATATTCCAGATTGTACAGTTCTGAGATTGGGCATGTTCAGGGTGATATGGCTTTTGATGCAGGCAAATAGTACAGTTTAGGATTGATTGTTCATAATCGATCCAATCTCCATTGTTCTCATCTTCCCAAATGCATTTACCTGTAAAATCTTGGGTGATCTTTAAGAACATAATTTTAGTGGCTACAAAGTTTGCTGTTATTTAGTGATATGGTTAATTTTATAATCGTCTAACTGTGGAGAATTTGGAACAATAACAGAAGAGTTTGATGAACCCATGATACATGTCCATCAGTGAAGAACTTGTGGACAACCTGCTCCATGTATATGTACAAGCCTCTCCCTCACTGCTAAGGGATTGTATAGCATTTCTCTAGACAGTATTACACCTGTAATTATTTTAGCATATATTCTTAACAGATAAGATTTCTTTGGTAGTCTTTAATAATGGCATATTTAGCATTTTTAATAATAGCTCTTTGGTAAGAATATGTGTTTTAACTTCTTTCTATTCTCTGTTTCACTGTTTTTTAATTACTTTTGAAAGGTTTTTTTTTTTTTTTTTTTTTTTGAGACTAGGTCTCGGTATTTTTGCCCGTGGAACTGCAGGCTCTCATTGCCCAGGGTACCACAGACTCAAGCAGTCCCCAGCCTCAGCTTCCCAGGTAGCTGGGATTACAGGCGCGTGCCACCACGCCCAGCTATTTTTTGGAACTAGGTCTCGCTACGGGCCCCAGGCAGGACTCGAACCGCGATCCCTAGGCCTGGCCGCTTCATAGGCTGAAGCTTACAGGCACGAGCCACTGTGCCCGGCTGGAAGGTTTTGTTTTAATCTAGACTTTGAAGGAAGAGAAAATTACAAGATAGCATTTTAAATATGGATTTTAAGCCCTAATCAGTTCTGTAGTCTGAGAACTTATGAGAAAGTGAAATTGGCACTTTCTAGCATTGTTTTATGAAATTGAGTTTGGATCAGCGAACACAGACTAAACACAGGCTAGCAGTGTTTTGCATTCATATAAATGATAAAATGCTACATTATTGTGTTTACACATCAGAATTAACCTAGGTAAATGGGTTTTAGTGCCTACTCTAGATAATTACAACCTTTAATAGTTTGACCCCTTAGGAATCAAGTATTTTTATTTAGCTGATTGCTGTATTTGTTTGCTAAGACACTGCGATTTTTCACAGTCCATAAGAATCTATAGTCCCACCTGAGGCAAGAATGTAATTGAATCCTGTTGTGACTTCACTTATGCCTTTACTATTAAAATGATTCTCTTATCACCACTTCTGCCCACAGCATTTTACAAACTGAATCAAAATAGCAGCAACAGATTTTGAAAAATTACCATTGCCTAAGTTTTGAATTTATGTTGGCTTAAATTACAAATAGTGGGCCAATTTAATTATAGACTGCCATAAGATAAAAAAAAAAAAAACTATTTTTTTAGATAAAATTTAAAAATTCAAAATAGTTAAAAACTCTCCAAGGTACATGTTTTTCTGTTTTGTTTTTTAAAAATTTCTCACCCATATATTTATTTAATTCATATTTACTAGTGTCTAATACATGTTAAATACAGTGGGTAAATGTATTATTTTTCACTTGAAAATTATCTGTTTTCTGTGAAAAAGTTGTTTTGATTGTAAGTTTTGTGAATGGAACCAAGGACTGAAATGGAGTGTGTGTAGGTGGGATAGTACCTTGGAAGGTAGTCAGAGAAGACCTGCCTCAGGAATGACATTGGAAGATGAGGAGGTGGCTTTTACACTGCCTGTTAAGTCTGTGAAGGGAACACTTGGTGAATAGAGGATCAGAAGACCAATGTGGTGGTGTGTGTTGGGTGTGGGACGGTGGGGTTGGGTATCCGAGCCAGTTAATGTCCTATTCTAAGAGGTATGAGAACCCAAGGATTTTAGGCAGTGGAGTGAATTTCTGTGTGAAAAATGAACTGAAGTAGAGTGAGAGAAGAATTGATTGAGATCACCCCGAAATACAAAGTTCCAGCACATATGCATGAAGTAATATTTAAGTTTAAATAATAGGAAGTATTAATTTATATGATTAAATGTTTAATACTTAAGTTATGCACTGAGACAGCTATGGCATTGACTAAATGAAACTCTGACTATAGAATATGGATGGTCACAATGATTTTTGTCATTCAGTAATTAGATAACTTTTGTGTGTGATTAATTTTTTTTGTACATGTGTTAATTTAGGAATATAGTTAGTCAACATAAGCAACATAGTATGAGAAATATCTACATTGCATGTTTTTTCTACAGGATCTTGGCTTTTTCACCCATCGTGGCATTTGTGTATTTATAAAAGAATGTTTGAAAGTGAAAATAAAATCCTGACCAAAGAAGGTGTAATTCATTTTTTGGAGCTATATGAAATAAAGTTTCTTCCATTTTCATCAGAATTTTCAGAGGTAATGATAGCCTTTCCTTTACCTTATTCCCTTTGTTAAAGATAAGTGTAAAGGCATTTATTGTAGTGTATGTGATTTTTCAAAAAGATAACGCCAAGATTCTGTAATAGCAAGACATTTTATAGATTTGCATACAGCAAATCCTTTTTTTCTAAATCTAGGTGTCATATTTGAAAAAGCTTCCTGTAATCTATGTCAACAAGTTGCTTACATTTTGATATCATTTTATATGAGTATTTTAAGCTTTGCAAGTCAAGAATATGAAGCTGGTATAAAAACTTGCTAGTGCTGCTTTTTCCACAAGTTCGAAGCATTAAATTTAAATTCCTCTATAGCAGTGAATTATTGTTATCTGTAGTATTATGCTTTTTGAGCTGTATTTATTAGCATCTACTTCCATTTTTCAGAAATCACTCAAAGCAGAGACTGAGAATTATAACTGATATTAAGTTTTATGTAATAGTACCAAAGGAATCGTGTGACCATTTTTTGAAGTATAGTCATTTCTTGCTTTCCTTTTCTGAAACTATACTGTAGTGCTTTGAAATACTTAATTTTCACTGCAGTCACATATGCTTCCTCTAATTTTGCTTCCTTGATCAATGTTTAGTAATGTTTTTGAAGATATAATTCTTCTCCCCCCCCTAGTTTTCCAGGGCCTTCATTTTCTCTTGACTATCTTTTTTTTTTTCCATTTGAGTTGATTATATTTTCTACCATGTGTTCCTTTGGATTCTTCTTTTCACCAGTATGAGCTCTCTTCTTAGTATCCCATAAGTCTTTTTCAGGTGGAAAAATTCTGATGGTTCTGGTGAAATTAAGATTCCCTCTAAGACTCAGTGAACTCATCCTCAGTGTAAGATACTAGCTCTTCTGTAGTCCTGTGTTGCATGTGCAATTAGGGCAACTGACTTTTCAAAATTGCAGTCACAACTTAACATCAATTACATTTTTTTTGTTTTTTAGTTTATTATTGGACCACTAATGGATGCACTTTCAGAAAGCTCTCTGTATAGCAGGTAAACAAGCGTTAGTGATGTTTAGTTGTGTTGCAGTGAAATGTATTTGATGTGTAATTATTTTTACCAAGTATATGAAATGTGACCAGATTGTTGAAAGCATTTGATGCATAATAGATGTTACTCAGTAGACAATGGGCTTTTATTATTATGTGGTTCTTATATTGATTGTTATCTTCTTGCCTTCTATTTCTTGTATCAGATATTCCTTTTTTTTTTCTTGTTTCTTACCTTGATTCCTTTCATTTTTGTATTTCTAGAAAGTATATATCTTATGTAGTTCACTTTCTTTCCTTTATTCCTGATGTCTCTGCCCCATTGAAAATCATAGTGACTTTTCTAACCAACACTTTAACTTTTGATTTTTACTGATAGTTGTAAGAATAATACAAAGAATTCCCGTTAACTTTCATTTACATTCTCCATGTCTGCTTATTCATTGTCTGAAGAGACAGTCTTGTGTTTCTGTGTATACATCGATTCCTCATGTCTGTGAAGCAGATTTACTGGTCTATTTCAGTGCCTTTCTACCCATCCATCTAGTCATGTTAAAAGCCTGAATTCATACTAATACATCTTTTTCCAGTCCTCTACCACAGTTTATTCTGACTTCCCCTTTCTGTAGCTGATGGTGGCTGCCATTTTCCAGAACACATAAAATATTACCACCTTTTACCCTTTGAAAAGTTGACAGTAGAGAAATTGTCAATTTTGTGCGTTAGCCTCACTTGTGAATTATATCTTCAAAAATTATTCTCTTTTTATTATCAACTGAATTTATAATTGCAAGCCTTTTGTTTGGAATACCTCTAAATAGAAAACCTCCTATCACTAATTAAACTTTTTTACATAATCTATGCTGTTATATTAATATTTAGTTCTAACTAATGAATACCAAAGAACATTTCGGTACCTGATTTGCCACTTATTTTTAGTTTTTAAATAGCTCATTACCTTTGAATAGTTTTCTGAAGTGATTAGACAGTCAGATAGCAATAAAACCTACTCATTGTTTTCTAAGCGAGCTGACAAAGACATTATTAAATACCTTCAAGCCTTCAAGTTTTTAGTACTCTGAAGTGTTCAATTGATAAATAATATTGTAATAGAAAAATACATGAATTTAGTAGGTATTACCAAGTAAATGCTCTTGCAGTAGTTTATTACTAATACATGTCTTTCTATGAGTGTTAATTCCTTTATTTAATACCTAAAGATTTAAAATCATGAGGTTATATGTTAGAAACAATATCATTTAATGGTGGTCATTTTTAGATTAAAAATTAGTATTTACAAGACATACCTGTATAAGATTAGGTGGGAAAAGTATCGTTAAAAAGGAAATCCATGCCTGCTTAGTATATTACTAACTCATGCCTGTCTTCCTAGGAGATCCTGATTGTTTTTGTAGCCCATAAACTCCTCAACATTTGTTATTTTTAAAAATAAAATGCGGTTTCAGTAAAACTGCATTTTCAAAAAGTTTCCAAAAAATGATCTGTTTTATTATTGAAAGCTTTTTTTTTAATCAGTCTACTGTGTTTGAGTGTATAATTTGTAAATAAATTTTAAATGTTTGTTTTTCCCCCCATTTGTCTTTAGGTTCCCAGGTCAGTTAATAGGAAGTGGTTCTCCACTGGGATCAAAGTTGCAGACGTTTTTAGTCACTTATGTTTCTCTTCTTTCAGAAGAAATAAAGAGTAAGTATCAATAGAGAATTTAAAAAAAACTCCTAATTAGAATTTTTTTCCTATGTTATAAGCTCCATTCTATGAATATTGCTGTTATTAGTATTATCAAATTAATCAAATTAATATCTTTTTCTAGAGCATGCATATTTTTCAGGATTATACAATTGTCCATTGTAATTGACATGTTTTTGCTCTTGTATATGTAATGTTACCAGTATTGCATGAATGGCATGGACGTAATTTTAGAATGTATACTGCAGTTTGCTGTTTTCTAACCTCTATTCCATTTCAGAATCTAGTAAAATACGTTAAAGCGGCAGATAAACTGGTTTAAGGCAAAGTTGAAAACACACTATCCATATGACAAAGCTGTTCCTTCACATGTAATGACTTAGAAAGATAAAAAAGAAAAATATGCTTGTTTTATGTAACACTTTTTGTCTTAGAAGTATCAAGCTTCAGATTGGTGATTTATTTTTCTCTCTATTAATTTGATAAACAAAGCACAAAACCAGAACTGTTTTGTCTTCTGAGCAACAGGAGTAGTTACTGTACTTTCCAAGTCTTTTTTTCATTTTTGACTTGGTCACTTTTAACATGACTGTGGGTATGAAGTATAACATTTTTCTCTTGTTTTTAATCTGCAAGTAGGATAAAATGATAACCAATGGCAGCATCAATTTTAAAGTTAGGATAGAAAAGGAAAAGATGATCTGTGTCACAACTTAGATTTATAGAAAAAGTTTGTGATTATCTTAAGATGGTTAATGCAGAAGATTACTGAACTATCAGAGCAATTCTCTAGTGTGCTAGAATTTAGAATTTAAGCAGCTATGGGGTTAATTTGCCGTTCTTGACTTAGCCCTCAGTGTTCTGTGAGTGGGAGGATAGTAGTTAGCACCCCCTAGAGTTTGTCCAGGGCGAGACAATCAGTATGTCTTGAAATTGTGTTCTGTGAACCTGAAACAGCTTAGTTGCTGCCATCTTTCTCATATCATGAGTGAGGTATTAGGCAGAAGTTGGAGAACTTAGTTTGTCCAGCAGAAGAGAGAGAGCAATTAAAATGTTTACTCATGGTATTTGGGGTTATTTTGGGTAGTTATTTTAGTCAATTTCCAGTGACTATCCTAAGTTTCTTTGTACTAGCACTTTAGAAGATAAAAGGTATATCCTTTTAGGTGCTTGAGGGGATTTCTTTTAGGTCATTCTGTGGAGATGATCTGAGAATACAGCCAGATATTTTCACCCCCTGCATGCTTTAGGGGTCCTTCAGAAATCCCATTAGCAGAGAAGGCAGAAAAGAGCACCATCCCTTTGTATCTCAAAATAGAAAAATACAGTGATTAGATTCAGGACAGGTAACAAATGGCCTGTAAGAAGAAACTGATGTGATATCTTCAACACAAGTACAGTTTCTAACAGTTAAAATTTTACATATACATAAATTTAAAAATATAAAATTAAAAAATATATAATGCAGGTTATCAGAATTTCTGTTGCATAGTCTTACTAAATAAGTTCTTACTACATAGGAATGAAATTGAAAGACATTGACTTTTAAACTTTATTGAGATAACTCACATATCAAAATTCACTTAAAATATTCAACTTAATGTTTTTTATTATATTTGCACAATTGTATGCATCAACATTAATGTCAGAATGTTTTTATCATTTCTAAAATAAAACTTCAGAATGTCCAGTAATAACCACTTCTTATTCTCTCTCCCCCCTAGCCTTGGCCAGTCACTAATATTTCTGTCTCTATAAATTTGCCTGTTCTAAACATTATATGAAACATATATCAAGGACACATATGTTATGTGTCCTATTATATCTGACTTCTTTCACTTGGTATAATGTTTTTTACTTCATCTTTGTTTTAGCATGTTTCAGTATTATTAGCATGACTGAATAATTTTCCACTGTAAATATTTCACAAACATCAGTTGGTAGACATTTGGTCTGTTTCTAGTTTTGACTATTGAGAATAATGCTGTTGTGAATATTAATGTACAAGTTTTTGTGTGAACATATGCTTCCAGTTCTCTTGACTACATATCTAGGAGTGGCATTGTGGGGTTCATGTTTAACTTTTAGAGGTGCTCAGTGTTTTTTCCACTGGCTGTGTTGTCATATTACATTTCCACTGGCAGTGGGCTTGGCTCTGATTTCTTGATATCCTTGTCAATGGTCTTGTCTGTTCTTCTGATGATAGCCAGTCAAGTGGGCATGAACTTATATCTTGTTATGGTTTTCAGTTTTTTTTCCCACCTAATAGCTAATGATATTGATGACCTTTTTATGTGTGCATAGGCAATAATGATTTTTTTTTCTTTCAGGTAGTTTCCTGTTAAAGTTTATTCAGAAGATGACAAGTAGACATTGGTGTGCTGTTCCCATTTTCTTTCTTTCTAAAGCTTTGGCAAATATCCCAAGATGTAAAGCCCTGAGTTTAGAAGGACTTCTTGTTCTCAGGTAATTGTTCTGTGTACGTTCACATGTCATTATTTACTATAATTCTCTATCAGTAAATGTTATTTTCTCCTCTGCTTTAATCTGCGTTGAATGTAAAATAGGTACTTGTGCATTTGAACTCTTAATTTTATTAAGAAAAAAGAAAATTATAAATGTATTATTCATATAGTTGAACTTACATTTGTCTATGAATGATTGGTTCAAATTTGTGCTACTGTATTGTGACCACTAAGGTCACTAGGTTTTGTTACAATGATATGTATAAAACTGAAGGGAGCAAGCAGATAGTAACATTTAACATAAAATATTTCAAAAAGTGTAATTAGCTACTTTGGAAGTATGTTTATTCTTTTTTTTTTTTTTTGAGATTTGTTTCATATTAAAATTGAGCATGATATTTTTAGAGGCCATAGTGAAAAAATAAGAACTTTGAAATTCTAACGGATTAGATAAGAGATACTGTATGTCTACTTGCCAGTATTAACATGCTGTCAGAATTGACTCTGGGACATGGAAATGAGCTTTTTGTTTTTGATGCAGGGATGTTCTTCAGTGCACTATGACCACGCATCAGATTCTGCTGAGAGGGGCAGCTCAGTGCTACCTTCTTCAGACAGCTATGAATTTGGTAGATGTGGTAAGAGTGTCTTTTTTAACTCACATACTGCAGTTCACAAGTCTATCTTAATGAATCAACATACCCAGCTGTGATGCAGTCGTTGAAAACTAGCCCTTTTTCTAATGGCTGGTGTCTGGGAACTTAGATTTTGGGAAGGGTCACACAGTCATAAGTAATGAGAGTCACTGACTATGCTTGAAGTTTTTATAAGGAAAATCTGGCTTATGGAGAACACTGGTTTCCTTCAGAGGGTCTGAATTTTGGGTCTTGATATGCAAAGAGTGTTTGCGTGACCAGCTCAGCTGGGCACTTACTGATAAGCATCTCTGCTTGATAGTGTTTCACACGTGTGGTCACAGCTCCTTCTCAGAGAGTGAAGCACACTCTTGGGTGACTGCCAGACTGGGAAAGAACTCAGAAATTTTTGCAAGTTTTCCTCTGTATTCTTTTAGCATATCTGCCAGTAAATTGCCATTCAAAGTATGTCTCTGTTCTGTGTTTTTTATTTTGTTTGTTTTGTTTTTTACTAGAACCTCAGTGATACCATTGCTGAGGATAGAAGCAACAAATTGTCCTGTAATAGGCATGTTAATGTAAATTTAGGATTTCTGGTTCAAATGGTCTGTCACAGTTACTCACAGACAGCCATGGGTAGCTTATATTTAAATGGCATGGTTGTGTTCAAATAAAACTTTGTTTATAAAACAGACTGTGAGGGATTTTGCTTATTCCTGACCTAGAACACAGCATTTTAATTTAAGAAGTACAACCTTAAGAGGCTAGCAAGACTGATGGTTTTCCTGAGGCAGGGACTCATCTTTATGACTTTGAAAAGTAAGAATTACTTTTTGATTTAAGTAATCTTCTATAGAATCCCTGCTTTCAGACATGACCATTTTGTTTCTAAGATAGTATCTTTGATTTTAAGAAAAATGGAGGTATAAAATAATCTTTTATCTTATGTAGTATTTTTATTTGTAGTTAATAGATGCATTTTGAAAGTTGAAGACTTTCTTCTTAGAAGTAGCTTTCTTTTGCTATTTAACCAATAGTAGTCTGCTTTAAATAGTATACTAGTTTGCTTTTATAGTCATTTTATTTTATTCAATTTGAAACTTAAAAATAAATTTAAAGAAACTATCCTATTCCCAGGAGAAAGTGTCATTTTCTGATGTCTCGACTTTTCTCATGTCTCTGAGACAAGAGGAATCCTTAGCACGTGGAACTTCATTGTGGACAGAGGTGAGAATGGAATTAATGTTATGAAAAGATCATTGAAAACTTTATGAAAAATTGTTTCTAAATTAATTTATTCCTAGTAATTTATGTAAAATATGGTTGTTATCAACAGATTTTTTGAGTGTATTTTATCATATATCAACTTTGCATTAACTTCATGAGATGTGCTATTAAGAGTATTTAAAAAATTATTAATTGGTCAGTTGTTTTTATATATAACTTCTGGGATACATCTGTACACATGCTTCCCTCCCCTCCATCATTGCTCCCATACACATCACCTATCCGCATCCTTCCCACCCCCTACTTCATTCCCTATGAATAACACTTTGTTTTTCACAAAGCCTAAGAATTATTTTTGTTTTGCTTTGTCGGTATTCTTCTTTACTTATTTATATTTTACAAATAAGTGAAATCATCTAGTACTCATCTTTTTTTCTGACTTATTTCACTTAAGACATCATCTCAAGATCCATCTATTTCACCCTGAAAGGCACTATTTCATCTTTTTTGATAGCTGAATGTATTCCATTGAGTAGTCCACAATTTCTTTATCCAACTGCTAAGAGTCTGTGGAGAAGTAGAAGATAGGATAATGTTTGCAAGAGAGGCAGATCTCAGTTCCAGATGAAATACATTAAAAATAATGGTGATGTTAGACTCAAAGAGAGTAGCAGAATCCTCTTCTTTCTCTCTTTTTCTGTCAGTAATGAAGCTTTCGTCTATCCAGTAACCCAAATCTGACATTTTGTATTTCTTACCACTTTGTGCTTCTCATTTGTCATGAAATCCCAAATATCTGGTTTTCCCTCTAGCTATTGTTCTAGTAGAAATCCTCTGTTAGCGCTGTTTCCCCTGAGATGCATTCTTTCTTGTTGCCACCTCTTTCTGCTCATACTACCCCACTGCACCCCACATATCAAGGCCTTCAATTTCAACTGTGGTTTTAATAGGCCACTCTTTCTGTGGTACACTCATGATTTGCTTCTTTCTTTTTGCTGTATTTTAAACCATGATACTTAGTTCACACTATGATTTTAGCTCTTATCCTTATTTACTTGGTTGAATTCTGATCTGTGTTTTCTGTTATGTAGTTTTGAGGACAGGAATTCTCTGTGTGTGTGTGTGTGTGTGTGTGTGTGTGTGTTCCCAGTGCCTAAGAAGATCACTGAGGGTAGGAATGGGTTATTTCTTTTAGAAGACAATTCTGTTATTCTGTCCACACACACACACACACACACACGCACACATGCACACACGCAAGAGGAAACAACTTGGATTGTCTTAAAATAATTCAGGCATAAAATAAACAAGGGCTTAGAGAACATTAATGGCAGAGGGAATGGGAAAGAAATTTTAGTTTTGCAAAATGATTATGTATCTAAACATGCAGAATCTGAAAAATAGGGAACTATATCAAGAAAGTAAAAAAATCTGTGGTGCCTATTAGCAAATTAGCTCCATATATTTTGGTTTAGTTTTTGAATATATATATATATCCTCATTCCCTCTTTCTCACTATATTTGTATATTTAAAGAAACCTATTAACACATTTCTGAGCAGAATAAAAATGATTTTCTTTTGAATTTTTTTATCTTCACATATCATTTAGCATGTTGCTAAGTAATTTTCTAATGTGTGATATTTAAAAATCTAGTTGATTAAATATTTTTGACCTTAGTCAATTCCTTTTATGAGATATTTGTTGCAGATATTTTCATCTAAAAGTATTTTAGTGTGTTCTGTAAGATACGGACTTAACCTAAAAAGTTGGTCTTTATCACAACTAAAATTACTAAATTTCTTGATTTCAAATAACTAGTGTTTAAATTTCTTTATATATGCAATAAACATGCTTTAATTTGTTTTTTGCATTTTACTCAAATATTCAATTTTGTTCAAGTATTCAAATAAGGCCTATTTATCTCACTCTCTCTCTCTCTCTCTCTCTCTCTCTATATATATATATATATATATTTATGGAGTTTATAAATTGGTTAATCAATCTGGGATTTATTTGGGTATGTAGTATATGGGCTTAGTAAGAAGATGCATCTACAAATGTTTCAGACTATGCTTAGACCAAATCAGATGTAAATACATAGGATTACTTGGTTTGAGTAGTCTTTTCTCTTTGGTTTGATGATTCAGATAGAGCAAATGACTGATCTTTTTATTGCCTTTGTAGTTTTGGCTTTGCCTGAAGGTCATTTAGTTTCAGTCATGTATTATGAAGCCTTTTCAAGTTAGCATCTTTCACTAAATAATATGCCTTTAAGTATTTTTCCATGTCTCTTCATGGCTCTTGAAAACTCATTTCTTTTTATAACTGAATAATATCCCACTGTCTTGGTACACCACCATCTAGATGTATACATTCAGTTACAGAAAACATTTTGGTTGCTTTTAAGTTTAGTAATTATGAATAAAACTCCTGTAATTATTCCTATACAGGTTTTTTTGTGTGGCTATAGCTTTTCAACTCATTTCAGAAAATACCACAGAGTGCAATTGCTGGTTGTGTGCTAAGAATGAGAAACTGCCAAATTGTCTTTCAGAGTCCATGTAGTTTTTCATTCTGACTAGCAGTGAATGAGAATTTCTGAGCCGCACATAGTCATAAACATTTGGTATTGTCTGTGCTTTAGAATTTAGACATTCCATTAGGTATGTAGTGGTACCGCATGTTTTAGTTTTCTAATGATATGATAGGGAACATCTTTTTAGATGCTGTTTGCTATCTGTATTGTATGTGTGTGTGTGTGAAGCATTTGCCTGTTTTTTCATTGGGTGGTTAGTTTTCTATTGTTAAATTTTGAATTCTTTGTGCATTTTGGATATCAGACTCTATCAGATGTGTCTTGTACTTATGGTATGTCAGTTTTCATCTTGAGTGATTCATTTATTAATTATTTTTGTCTCTTGCCATATATGATGTCTTATTTTTTTTATCTTATATTTATTTAAATTTGATGACCTTAATGGATGTAAAATGTGTCTATTTTTATTTCTTACTTCTTAGGTTCATTTTGTAATTATTTATATCATTTGAATTCATGTATTGAATTTATACATTAAGAGAGATAAAAAGAAAGCTGAGAACATAAATTTCCAAACAATTCATAATTACACGTGATCAAAAATTCTGTGAAATTCTGTCATTTGCAGCTTTGCAAATCTTTTAATACTAGAGAATAACTAGAACAGTGTTTTTTTATAATGATGTTATAACATTATAACATATAAACATGATGTTTCAAAATACACATGTGATGAGAAATAAACTTTTGAGGAGGGTAAAACTTTAATTATAACTTATAGTTTGCATCCTACATTCTCAAGAAAAAGCTGTATATGAAATTAATTTTCAAATTGTAATTTGTTTTGCATATTGTATTGTTTTTTTTTATAGAGATGCTATTTAGAATACCTTATCAAAAATGTGTTCTTTATTAGCTACTTTAACAATCCTTGCTTCTCACCCAAATGCCCCCAAATGGGCAAATGGTACAAATAACTATGGTATATGTACATGATGGAATATTATCCATCAGTCAAAAAAGACAAACTTAGGTCATTTGTGGCAACATGGATAGAGCTAGAAGGAATATGTGAGCAGAAATAAGCCAGAAAAAAAAATAGAAATACTGGATGGTCTCACTTATATGAGGGATAAAGGGAAAACAAACACACAGACAAAAAAAGATTCAAAGCTAGCTCAGCAAAATTGAAGCATAGAGCATGAGAGGGGGATGAGGGGAGAATGGAAGTTGGAGTACCACAAAAGATTAAAACAATGGTTCATGAGTGATAAGGTGGTGGACCAGGATAGGTAACGATGTACAATCAAACAATAAAAATAAATTAAAAAAATAAAATCTTTGCTTCTTACTGAAGTTTATATATTCTTTGAGGGAGATTAGAAAACACACGTGTAGGTGTATGTCTGTATACCCACATACATTGCACTTATTTTTTGTCTGCACTGTCTGGAACTCATGACAACAAATGTTTTATTGTGTTCAGTCATTTAAATTCAATTTATTGTGGAAGAAAGAAAATTTGCTTTGGGGAATTAGGAACCCTTTGTTCAGTTAGGCTTTTAATGTGAAGTAATAACTATTTTCTTTTCTAGCTCTGTGATTGGTTACATGTTAATGAAAACTGTTTTATGCGATCCTCAACTTGTAGCTCCATTGGACTTCATGAGACATCTTCTTTAAGTGCTTATGTAAAGAACTTAGTTCACGAATATATTAAAGCACCTGCTTGGGAAAGTAAGTCATATCGTTTTAATGGATCAATATAAACAAGATATTTTTGAATAACTTTTAACTGGTTTTTTTAGATTTGGGTTTATGCATATACAAATATATGCCAATTTATTGATGTTAAACTAGTATTTTTGCCAAGTATGTGAATAACATAAAAATACTGTTTCCTACTTTTTATTCTATCTGTTCTAGGGCTTGAGATTTTAAACTACTTTATTTGTTTCAAGAAACTAATGAGTTGTCAGTGTAAAACTTTTGACACAAATATATGAATTTTTTCCTGGTATTTCTGAATTTTCGTGGGCTACATAATATGTGGTTTTGAAAATTCTGAGAAAATTCTGGTTTTGAAAATTCTGGGAAAAATAATAGATAAGTCTGTCCATATTCTGTCTGTTTTCAAGCATTACATTTGTTGTAAACTGTATATGAAAAGAATTGTAGAGATAAATTATGTTTGAAAGTATGGTTTCTTTTTTTTTCTTTTTATCAGATACTTTGCAAAGATCAATTGTACAACTTCTTTGGGAAAATGTGTAAGACTGCATGAGTAAAGAACTATTAGCAGATTCATTAATTAGGATTCTTTTTACATTTCTAATACTTCCTCTTCATTAAAGTCATTAGTGATAATGTGGGTAAATTTCAGTCTTTGAATTTAACGTGTCTTAAATGTCTTGACTTTGTATCAGATCATGTAATTTTCATCTTCTGATTTCTTTAATCTGATTATGGAATAGGTCTTAAATGATCACATAATTATCCATCCAAATTTTGTTCATCCTTAGAGCATTTCTTCTGCGTTTTTATTCTCTTGTTCAGTAAATTTTCTGTGCTAGTACTTTGAAGATTTTGTTGTTAGTCCTTATAATAGTAAATACATTTTAGTCCCTGAAGACATGATTAAAGTTCCTAAAATATGGATAGAATGCATCCTTATAATTTAGAATATGTAACAATATTAAATATGATTGAATACTTAAAATTGGATGAAACACAATTTTGAGAGTTTCTTTAACATTTCTAAAGCTTAAAAATGTATTGCTTTTAATATAATGTATTATTTTAAGTATTTAAAAATTCAAAAAGTGCAAAGGAGGTATCTACATTTTTAATATATTTTTGCATAAAAATGACTTTGTATTTTTGTATAAAAGTGCCACTGTAAAGTTTTAATGTACTTTTCTATTATTGAGCAGTTTAATTAACAAATAGTTAATTTCAAAGCAAACATTATTTAGCTTGTGCTTTTAAGCATGAAATACATATAATAATAAATGTGTTTCTGTATACTCCTCAGCCAGAACACTTGACAGAGTCTGTATCCAAAATAGCAGTTTTTTAAAAAAGTTTTGACATTGTACAGATAGATCTTGCACTATTACTTAACAGAAATATTTTCCATGTGACAGATATTGAAGTTACTGAAATAAAAAATATATAACCTGTATATGTAGAGAGAACACGATCAGGCAAAGAAATTGATCAATAAGCAGATAGTCTTTGTGTACTGCCTTGAAAGACTTAAACCCTGGCATGGAGAGGAGAACCTGTGTGAGAAGTACCTGTGTAGAACAGGTAGACCTGTGGGGAAGTCAGCAGATGGAGTGACAAGCAACACCTGATGAGTAAATAGAAAATAAGGTGAAAAGTGTAAAAGGATATCCCACAAGGCTGGAATGAATTTCCATCCAGGAAACTGACAGTTGGTAGGCATTTATCTGTCTGTATATGGCACAGAGCCCAGACTGGAATGGTGAGATAAGGGTGGATATGGGGAGGTGTGTGTATTTCATATCATATATATGATGTATAAAACAACAAATTAAGCAACAGCAAAAATCTCCAAAAGTGCTTTCACAGCAGCCTTTCTGAATTAAAGAAAGAAGAAACTGCAGTAATAGCAGTTTCTCAGACTTTGGAATTACTGACTGAGATCAACCGAAAATGAAATATATTTGGGTAAATATATATTTAAGTGAGGCAGTCCTCCAGGAAGGATATTTTGTGTGTAGGTTATTATAGATAAATGTGCCTACATAAAATGTAACCAAGACATCTGGAGTAATCTCAAAGTATAGTATATTGCAACTATACAATAAATCTTAAAATAGCTTAATTGAGGTGTAATTGACATACATTAAATTGCACTATAGAATAGGTATTTAGGTTTTGTGCTTATTAAACCATGAACATAAAATAGTGGAGATATCTATCTATATCTATATATATATCACCTTGGGACATGTTTTTCACACTTCTTTGTGATCTTTGTCTCCTATTTTCCCTCCAACCCTTCTCTATCTCTGGGTAAACCTTGGTATGCTCTCTGACACTACAGTTTGCATTTTCTAAAAGTTCACTCAGTCTTCAGATTCCTGGTAGCAAAATTTAGTGCTTTAGGATTAAAATTGTATTCCAATGATTCATGATAGTGTTTGAACTCCTTAAAAGACCATTGTTGTCTATATTTTTCTAGCTTCAGTGAGAGAAAAGGGAGAGTAAGTAAGGAGTTCTCAGCCAGTGATTCAGAGAGTGGTTGTCAGACCAACAGCATCCAGCTTCACCTGGAAAACTTTAGAAATGAAAATTCTTGAACTTTGTGAAAAATTTAGTCAGAAATTCTGAATGTGGACCTCACTCACTGTGTTTTAAGAAGCCCTGGTACATGGTAGAGTTTGAGATCCTTTCCTCTGTAGCGTGGATTTACTTACATGGTGAAGTACTTGGGAAGTAGCTTACAGCCAAAACCTCTTGCATAAAGCATATTTTCTACTTGTCATTGATCTGATACTGTGGCACCCTTTGAAATCAGAAATGATTAAAAATCCACTAAATTTCTTATTTACAACTAAGGTGAAAAATTGCTTAGGACTTCTAGATCGTGTTTCTAGAACTCTGCTTTTGGTACTTTACTAGAGGCAAGTGAAAGTTACCCAGTTAAGCACTTTGAAGGCCCCCCAGTGTGTGTGTGCAGTCATTTATTATGCTTTGTAGTAATTACAGCCAAAGGCCTCCAGCTAACATGCTATTTAGTGACAATGCTAAAGTAGCCCTGTGATCCGAGACATTGCAAGCTTAGTACTCCTACCTCCTTGTCCCCCTCCTTCCATGGGATAGGAATGTGATACCATACTAAGTGATTGCTGATGAAAGCACAGGGAAATGAAGTCTGTTGACATTTGATAATTTTAGTCTTCATTTATAAATAAATTTTTAATGTAAATGTGGGATATAGAACATTAATGTGAGTAAAAATTTTTAAGAACAAGTTTCAGTTATTTCCCTTTATAATACTTATAAATTTAACTACTTTTTTTGATAGCACTAACATAGATTTTTCTTGGATGACTTTTTTTTCTGATAGCACAAACGTAGATTTTAAAAAATACAGATTTCTAATTGATGATAACTAAATGCATTGTGTTTTTTAAAATAATATATAATAAAGTTTATTCTCTTGTAATTTTAAACTGATTTATACTACATGCAAATATTTTTAAAATATTTTTTGGCATCTGTACTGCTTCAATAAATTTGTATCAAAACATATTAAATTAACCCCAAAAATATATTAGGATTTTAAAATTAAAAAAAATAGTTTTAAATATTTGAACCACTGGTCTAGAAAACTAAATCTCTTGCCTAAATTTTCCTTGGAAGTTGACATGACTAGTTTAATCTTACTATAGTAATTTATCACAAATGAAAAAGAAATCGTCTATCCATGACTTATTTTAATTTAACTGGCTATGAGAGATAGAAAAATATTAATTTTATTAGTCAGCCAAATTCTTTCTTGCAAATCTTGTGCTAGGAACTTTGCATATATTTTTTACTTTTTATGATAAACCCAAGGCAAGTCATGGGTTTTTAGCTTGATTTCACAGAAGAGGACCTAACCTGAGAGACCAGTTGTGTCTCAGCGTCCCACAGCCAGTAAGCAGTAGGACTGGGCTAGAAACACGGGCATGAGACAACAAGGCTTTGGGTCTATTTCCATTTCATCCCCTTTCATATACATCTCACCTCTCTTAGTTGATCTGTTCAAGTTGCCTCTGAACAGTCACCATGCATTTACTTTTGTGCACACCCCCCCCATCACATTGTATCCAGAGAGATCTATTTAAAGTATAAACTTCGATCTTAAAGTTTCTCCTCCATTTTCTATATATGCATTCACTTTAACCCTCTGTAGCTTCTATTTGCCCTTAGGATAAAGGTACAAATTCTTTACATGGCTAACAATGCCCTTATCTCTCCTCTACTTGTTTGTGTAACCTCATCTTTGGTGCTCCCACTATACACCCCAGGTGCATGAGCTTCCTTCCCTTTCCTCGAACCTACTCTTTCCTTCTAGAGCAGCCAGAAAACCTTAGACATGTTCTCCTTTACCTTTCTCAGTCTTTCTCAGCCTTCAGACTCAGCCTAACTGTTGACTCTCTGTTTCAGATGCAGGCACATACTCTAGTGCATACTCTCCCAGCACTGTTTACAACATTCACCACAGTGTTCACTGTACATTTCTGTATATTTTCTCTTGAACGCTCTTTTTTGCACTGTAAATCCCACAAGTTCAGGAACCACTGGGTCTGGGTCAGTGCATGGATATAAGAGGCCTGCCACCAGTTGCTTGTGTTCGTATAGAATGTATACAACACTCAGCCTTCTGTATTGTGTTCCACTGTGTTTCATGCCATCTGTACTTCTATAATGATGTAATATTGATAAAAATAATCATTTAGCTTTTTTGTTTTTAAGACATCATCTTTGGAGGGTTATGTTCATCTTTTGCAAACCTTAACTTACTGTTATTTAAGGTGGAGAAAAATGCTTTATGCCTGATTGGTTTGAGGCCAAGCTTGTTGCTATGATGATCTTACTGGCTGTTGATGTGGAAGGAATGAAGAATCAATATAGGTAAGTGTTTCTAAACTTGAAAAGATAGGTCTTTAAAAAACAATGACTACTCAGATTTATGGTACATATTCATACTTTTCAGTGACTGGTATGGAATTAATAACAATGTACTAAAGGAGGATGATAGAATAAATGCATTATACTAAAGAAATGTTTAAAATTAACAAATTCATAGAGTCAAAGATTTATTAGCCTTTTTACATAAATTGTTAAATTAGAGCATTTTAAAATACTACACACTAATCACTGGTTTTATATAAAAATATTACATAAATTGTTAAATTAGACCATTTTAAAAAACTGCACACTAATCACTGGTTTTATATAAAAATATCACAAAAATGGGTTGTAAGATCCTATCCCATTAGATTAAGTAGAGAAATTTATTGGGTTTGAACTTTTCCAAAACAGGTAATCAGATAAAATAATCTCATTTATGTTTTGAGACTATGGAATAAGTCAGTTCTCATTAGATTATAGCTGTCACAAAAAGTAGCTATATTAGGAAGTATATTTGCATGATATGCAGTTAATTTTATTAATAACAAATCTCTTTTCCAGACAGTTTTAGTACTAAGTTCGTTATCACAGTTTTTCATCCTTAAATTTTCATATTTTTTAGTTAACTTGTTCTGTTTTCTTGATCTACATCTGTTTTTCCATAATTGCTTTGAATTATGGAAGCAGGATCTTAGCACTTTTATTTGCAGGTACATTTCTTAAAGGATTTCCTTCATACTTGTATCTAGATTTGAATCCTGAATATTTTTCCCTTTGCTTCCTTCTCTAGTGATTTGATACTCTCACTGAGAAAGCACAGGCTAAAAAGATCAGGAGAACATTGGTGTGAAAGATCAGTCCTAATAGGTACAGGTATTTCAGTCATCCAAGGAGTAATTCTTTCTAGTTGAATCCATTAGCTAACCATTTCCACAAATTGTATTTGCAAGTAGCTTCTCTATGCTTTTGTAATGCTTAATTTGGGCATATTTTTACTCTGTAGTGAAAAGCGGAGAACACAGAATATATTGAGGGATTTCTTAGATCCTCTTCTGGATGCCCTTATGAAGTTTGGTACAAACGCCTACATGCCCTTGCTGAAAACTGACAGATGCCTCCAGTTGCTGTTGAAGTTATTGCACACTTGCTTATTGAAAGGATCCGGTACCCAGGATGGTGAGGATACGTGGTTTATGTTGGTATTTTGCTTATTATATCATTGTCATTTAGAATAAGAAGTAACTCCTGGCCTTTATAAATGAGAAGAACACATCATGAATTTTCACATACTTACTGAGTATCTGCTGGTGTCCTTGGGGATACAACAGTGAAAGCTCAGACCCCACCCCCATAACTCTGATACTAGTGTTTACATTCATTGATTTTTGTTAATTTTTCATCTGCTTTATAAATGTCTATAAATTCTTGTTCATTCACTGATTTCCAGATCATCAAAAAACCATCACTGTTTGATATGTGTAAGCAAAGCCATCTCTAATTGCTGCTATATTAGATACTATAGAAAGAAAGCTAAGTCTTGAGAATGGCATTAATTCTAGAACTATTTATTTTTAAGTGCCAGTCTCTGAACACTTTGAGTATTAAGTAGAAATACTAACTTAATACAGAAAGTTTAGTGGCAATAGATGGAAATACTGAGTCCATTCTTCTATGTAATAAAGTAGTTGAAAACTCAGTAGACATTAGAGTTGAGATTATTGATGGGTTAGTCTTGATTCCCAGTCCTTTATGGCCAGTTTCATTTGTAACTTTAAATAAATAAATAAATAAATAATGTTAGAGAAATATTGGTAATTTATCTGATATGTTTAGATTTTAATAATAACGTATGAAATACTAAAAGTAGTTTCTAAGTTCTGATATTTTTGGTAATAGTAGCAGAATCAAATCTATACACATAACTAACTTTTCATAAGGTTTTCAACTCCTTTGGATATAAAAATTTGAAGTCATTTGATGTGTCTTAACTGTTTTAGCACTGTTTGTAGTGCATTCAGGTACAAAACTAGGTCATGAAATTTGTGCTGTTTGGTGCACATAAGAGAGTGTAATGGGTCAATGTCAGTTATGATGCAAAATAATTAAACAGCTGTGAATTCACTACCCAACCTAAAAGCAAATTTACGTGTTATTCCTCAACCCCCTTTTATTTGATTCCTTATTTTTACTTTTATCTTTATCCTTTTCATGTACTTAGAAAAAACAGTCTTACCACATACTTAGATATGCCTCAACAATATATGGTATAGTTTTCTTGCTTTTTTTACTTTATAAAAATGTTGGTTTACTGTAAGATGTCTTCTCTTAACTTTTTTCATGTAAGGTGTTTCTAAGATTCACCCATATCCTTCCTTCATTCTCATGCCCTCTGGTGTAGTCTTCCACTCTGTTATGACACCACAGTGTATACTTTTTCTGGGTGTTGCTGGGTGTTGTGTTATGGTTAGTTTATTATTTTGTATAATGAGCTATGATTAATTGTCTACATTTCTTCTAGGCCAATATGTGTCTCTTTACCGTATCTACCCCTGGAACTAAAGTTACTGGTTCTTGGCTTATGTTCATATTCAGCTTTATAATATAATACAAAATTGTTTTTACTAATAGGTATATACACATTTTATGTTCACACAGAATGTAAGAGTTCCAAGTGCTCCTCATGCATATCTTTTTATATTACCAAGAGCCAAAGAAATGCCATTTAATTTTCATAGCAAATGATTTCCATGTAACTGGTAAACCATATCAGGTTTAATTAACTTAAATAGATCTTAATCCTGAAAGAATTTCTTTGATGAGGGAAGAGGAAAATACTTATTTACACTTTATAAATGTGTAAATATCTGGGAATTAATTACTGGTGCTAGGGCCAATGCACAGATAATGGTAAAGTCAGAAATATCTGGTTGTCCTCACTCGGGTGAGAGTGTAGTCTACTAGTATGCTGCTGCTTGGGGCAACTTAGACTAATAGCGTTCAATTTTTTTAAAGTTAATTTTCAGTGTTTTAATTATACACTTTAAAACACTTTAAATATGCAAAAAAGCTTTAAATAAAAAAAGAAATAGAGAATCCATAGTAACTCTCCATGTAACCTCACTTACCTTCAACATTCTGTCATTCTTACATCTTTTTGAAAAAATGCAAACTATTATTTTCCTTTTTTGTCCTGCCTTTCCCCCCCTTTTTTTCTCTTAAAGAAAAACTATTAACGCTTAGAATGACACATGGGAAGAAAAGAAGTAAGATAAGAAAAATGGATATGGAAAGTGTACGGTTAGAAGCTTTCCTACCCTCCTCTTCCATATAATGTATGACAATTATTACGCTTATACTCATCTTGAAGAAATTTAAGCCTTCATGAAGAGAGATTATAGAAGACCTTTTGATTTAATATTGGAGAATTCATTCATCAAAAAAGTATGGATTACCTGCTGTATGCCAAGCACTATTCTGAGCATGAGGATGTAGCCATAAAAAAGGAGACAATTCCCTGTCCGTATTGAGATTGCATTCTATTGTAGGGGACTGGAGTGGGTGGGAAGAGATAAGCAGCCACTATAAAATATGTGATATCATGTTAAGTGTAATGGAGAAAGTAGGACTGGATGCTGGTTGGTAGAGGTAGAGGGTTATAGACTTAAGTTAGTTGCGAGGAGGACTCACTACAAAGATAACATTTAACAAGGACTTTAGAAATCTGAAGGAGAGACTGTGCACATATGTAAGGGAGATCTTCCAGGAAGTGGGAATGGCAAGTGGAAAAGGCCTGAAGGTGAGAGCTGATTGAGAACAGTGTGAAGTAGAGAGTAATAAAAAATAAATTTAAGAAAAGGAGGTGGAAGAAATGGCAACCACTGTGTAGAACTCGGTGGACCATTTTAAGGGTCTGGCTTTTACTAAAAGGCTTTGAACTGAGAGCTATAATATCTGATTTAAGTTTTTAAAAGCTCACTTTGGCTATAGTATTAAGAATATAATACAGAGGATTAAGGGCCAAAGCCAGAAGACAAGCTGCCTGTACCAAGTGCAAGTCATGAATATGGTGAATGGTGTTGGGATTTTGTATGTCTTTCTATGGTGCAGCCTTCTGGATTTGCTGGTCCTGTGACATGTGGACCGTGAGAAAAAGAGAGAACTCAAAGGTGATTTAATTTTGGGGAATAAGGACCGATTGGAGTTGCTTTTAACTGAGATTAGAAAGACAGGCATTTGAAAAGGATTTGGAGTAAAGATAAGAAGTTCTGTTTTAGATGGTTTAAGTATGAAACATCTCTTAGCTATCCTAGTGGTCTTAAGTTGGCACCTGACTTACGAGTCCAGAATTCATGGGAAAATATGGGTTCAAGTTATAAATTTTAGAATCATTGGCATATAGGTGGCGTTTAAAAACATTAATTGATGAAGAGATCTGTGTACTGAGAGTCAAGAGTCCTTTCCTCCTGTGTACTGTGGTGTGTCTGGAGGCTGGGGAACTGAAGATAAACCACCATAGGATTTTTGGAATGAATTTGTGCCAGTGAGAGAAGAGAAAAAAGTGGAGAATGTGAAGAAAGTATTTTCAGGAGGAAGGAAAACTGCATTAAGTCCTGCTAAGACAAGTCTGAGAATTGACCATTAATTTTGGCAACAGGGAAATCAGTGGTGACTTTACAGGAGATTTTGGTGTTGTGATAGGAACAGCTCATGAGTGAAGTACAAATACTGAATATAGAGAGCTCTTCCAGGGGATTTTGTACAGAAGGAATAGAGAAATGGGATATTTACTAATGGTATAAAGGTTATCATTTCCTTGACATGGAGTGGATAACATTGTTTATGTGCTGACAGAAGTAATTTAGTGAGAAAATTTGTAATTTAGTAATTTAGAGGGAAATTTGGGAGCTATGAGGAGATGGTTACTTGTACAGGTGTCTGAGGTCATGGCAGTGCATGGGTTATAGGACTGGAGGAGGGGCTGGTCTTTGACAAGAGCACTTAGTGGGAGGCAAATGCAGGTAGGCAGGTAGATGAAGGAGGTTGTACAAGTTCTTTTCTGATTCATTGTATTTTCTTAATGCATTCTGTTTTCTTAATGCAGACCATATAATATTGTCTCTTTTATAATAGGTAACAACACTCAACTGTTAAATGTGGTGATTTTTAATGCCCTATGCAATTTATAAAAATGGATATATCTAAGAGTATATATACAGTATTTCACAAAGTGTTCAAATCTTTTGCCTATTTTTAAGTTGGGTATTTTGTTTTCATATATCTGTATGAAATGTACATACCAGAAGCTCATTGTGCATTCTGGATACAATTGTTGGATATGTGATTTCAAAGTTACAGTCCTCTCAGTCTGTTGTTTTTGTGGTGTTGGTTCCATTGGCAGTTTCGTTTTCAAATCCTTTGCAGTATTGTCTACCTGTGGTGCCTGGGTTCCATCCAGTGACCAGTCTGGGTCCTGGACAGATGTCACTATTAGTTCAATTCTTAAAGTCCTTGGTATGTTAATTGGTATCACACATACACGTAACAGCTAAGGGATTAGCTCTAAAGCTCACAAATCATTTTGGGGTTATTTTTCTGAGCTACTTCTTCTTTAGAATCTCCAAAATATTGCTTCTTCCCTGGGATTCTTATTTTTCATTCTCTGACCAGAAAGTTATGGTTCATTCTGCTGCCCACTTTCTTGACTGCTCCTGATGATTCCAGATTGTAGAAGAACCAGAGCAAGCTCACTGCTCCTTCTTTCTAAAGCTTTCTGCCACTTTGTACATTTTCAGAGTCTTCAAAGAACTGCATCAAATATTCTGTCCAGGTTTTTAGTTGCATTCAGTGAAAGAGGGTCATGTGTTCCTCTTCCATCTTACCCAGCACTGGAATCCCTAATGAATTTTCAGATTAATTATAGATTTCACCATGGTATTGACTGTTAATTACATTATTAGAATATGTTTTTGGTAAGTGATTTACCATGTGTCTAACAGTTGTATTTTTACTTCACATCTGATGTATTTTGTACCATGTAATTCTGTAATTTTATACTTCTTTCCTATACAGATGAAGTATTTGCACTTATTCAGAATTTTGCCATGTCTACCACAGAGAGCATTTCTGAATTTATTCTCAGAAGACTTACTATGAATGAACTAAGTAATGTAAGTATTCGAGTGCCGTTTTATCAATCTTTGAGAGATGATAGGCATTGTGTAAAATTGAAAAGAAAATGACCTTAATGTGATAGTTTCTTGATAGATGGTCTTATGAAGCAGAAAAAGATAAAAACTTTGGGGTTTCCTAGTATCAGTTTATCTCTGTAATTACTGGGACCATGGGAAAGTTATGTAGGTTTCATAAACCTCAGTTTCCTCATCTGCAAAGTTGAGATACTATATCTAATTCCCAGTATCTAAAGTGTTTCAAGCTATAACACATTTGAAATATTTATAATATCCAGTACATGTGTGGTTCCAAGATTCTGACTTTGTGGGTTTGGGATAGCACCAGGGGTCAGTATGTACATATATTTTTAAAGGTCCATAAGATTTAGATATAAAACCTTTAACAATGAAATGCATAGAAAACATTGGTGATATATTCCATGACATCAACAGAAATGTTTTTAGTGACTTCACCCCTAAGACAAGGGAAATAAAAACAGAAATAAATAGTTGAAGTTACTGTAAAAGCTTTTATACAATAGAATACAGTATAAGATTAAAAAAGAAACCTTATAAATGCGCAGTAGATAATAGTAACACAGTCATTAACTGATGAAATTAATATCTAAGATATGTTAAAATAGCAATTACACAATAAAAATCAAACCAATAATGGTCAGCAGATATGGACAGTTCAACAGAGGATATTCATAAGACATGAAAAAGTGTTCACCATCACTTCTTATAAGAGATGCATGTAAAACTACAGTGAGGTTCCTTCTCATACCAAATGATAAACTATGACCCTTCCTATGATTGTCTTGGAAGTAGTCACTTTGTAAGCACAGAGAAGGACATCCTTAGCTCTGCATGAGGAGATTTGAAGACTTCTTTGAAGAAATGACCTTTTCCCTCATCAGTGGCATGTTTCATTGTTTTTAAATAAATCAAGTTATTATGTAGTTTTGTGAAAATTATGACTCACGATTGTTAATTGTTTTATTTGTCTTAGATTTCAGATCTGGATCGTTGCCACTTATACCTTATGGTATTAACTGAGCTCATAAATCTCCATTTGAAGGTTGGGTGGAAAAGAGGTAACCCCATTTGGAGAGTTATTTCTCCTTTGAAAAATGCATCTATTCAGCATCTTCAAGAGATGGACAGTGGGCAGGTAATCTCTTTTGATTCAAGTATTGAATAGGTATACATGGAATACATAATTGCTGTTATATAGCATTTTGATATCATAAAAAGCATGTGCTGAAATTTAATTTCTAAAGTTGTATCCTGTGTTCAATATTTGTTAAAGAGTAGAACTCTTATTGTAATATGAGGTATATAATAAGGGTATGTTGACTCCTATCTTAAAATTATTTAGATGCAGAGAGTCATTTGCACTAGGTCTTTACTCTTGTGTGCAAATTCATCAGCTTGACATCCAGAGTCTTCCATAGCTGACTTCTACTTCATTTTATTTTGCTTCCTCACCCACTGCCCTTCCTCTCCCCACAATACCCCTCATGTTACAGTCACTCAAGGAAGCCATGGATATAAGTCCTCCCTCTGAGAATGCCCTCCTTTCTTATACACATTTGTCAGTGTCTGGTTGGTTCAGTGTGGCCCAACTCAAATCAGTTTTCTCTTCGAGAACTTCTTGGTTCAGTATCTCAATTTTCTTTCATTTTCCTACTGCTTTTTATATATCCATTATAGTGTTTATTTTCATCTTGTTTTTTGAGTAATTTATGTCTGATTTACCAGATTTTAGCACCTAAAGGCATTTCTTTTATAGGACACAGTAGAACATAGTGGTTAAGAGCAGAGGTTTTAGAGTTAGACTTCCAGTTGTGAATCCTGGCTTTTTCTTTGCTGGCTATGTGACTTAGGAGAAATTACTGCACCTGCAAAATGATGGCTAAAGGGTTTTTGTGAGAATGAAAGTAGATTTCTGTATGTTAAAACTTTAGGATATGCCTAGTACATAGAGAATCTTCAATAATTGGTAGCTGCGTCCACTTAACAACTGATAAATGTTTAGCAAAATGGAGCTGAGTCATCGTCTAGTCTAGGCTGTTCGTTGAAGCAAAGAAACTGGTTGCTTTGATAATTTTTAATGTAGTTTTCAAGAACTGACTTGAAAGAAGTTTGACTTAAATTCAGCTTCTTGTCTTGTATGTACTGGTATACTAGTGACTTACAAGGACACTGAACTTTGAATGTAGACCAGATTCGTAATTCTTAGATTGACTGCTTTCTTATGTTATTCACTGAATTATATTAACATTGACCTTAATTGGTTCACCAAGTAGACTCAGAAGTACCATTCTATTTTCTATGCTTGCCGTAATGCGATGTAAACTTTTCTTGTAGGAATACTTGATTTATTTTGGGAGATCTAGGGGAAGGTATGGAACAAACAGTAGAAAGTTCCTTTCTGGTGTATATGTTCCTGGTTGGCAATATTTGAATAAATTGCTTTGGTCTCAGTATAACTGCTGGCTTCTTGATTAGAGTTGGTTGATTTTTTTTTGAAGTATGAAGTCACCCTATCTTGATTTTGTTCCTTTGTGCTCCTGCATATAGAGTTCTGAATACTTTACATGAAATAACCGATTTGTTTAATCTTCTCAGTAACCCTGTGCAGTAGATGCTACTAGCGTCTCCACTTTGCAGGTGAGAAATCTAACACACAGTATGTCCACAGGCAAACAGGTAGTTAGTACAGAGCCAGGAAACACTTTTTGACTGGGTGGTTCATGAATCCAGCTCTTAGTTGCTATGCTTTTACTTCTTCAGAAGTAGCATATAGCTGATTGAAGTTGTTATTTATGTACTTACCAGGAGATAGACTGTGTTCCTTCTCCCCACATCCCTTCCTTCCATTAAAATAAAACAAGAGGAATGTTGTTTGTGACTGTGTATGCAAATAAGAATAAGCTTCAGAAGTACTGATTCATATACAGTTTGTTGTTTTCTTTGTATCTAGTGTGTCCTATAACACTGCTAGGGATACATCAGGCAAATGATAACAAATTTTGTCTTCTTCTTATTCTAAACTATTTTAAGTTTTATTGCTACTTTAAAGTTGCTCTCAGTTTATAGAAAAGTGATTAAGCCAAATGGCCTACTTCATTTCCATCTATGTTCTGTAATAGGCAGGAAGAAGAGGAGGGTATGCAATTTCCATAGACTGGCAGCTCACATGCTTATTGCGTGGCTTGCTTCTGTTAAGTTAAAGATTGTCTGTCTCCTCCTCAGGAGCCAACACTTGGTAGACAGATTCAGAGGGTTGTTAGTATGGCCTCACTGGCCATGGTATGTGAAGCCATTGACCAGAAATCAGAACTCCAGCTGGACTCGCTGGATGCTGGACCTACAGAAAGGTTCCTCTCGTCTCTTCAGCTCAATTGGACACTGCAGAAGCCCCACTCAGAGGAGCAAAGCAGGTGTGTTCACCCTGTTAGTTCAGTGAATGTGTAAATGGCATCTTGCTATTGTTTACAAATCCCATTTTGGGCCGGGCATGGTGGCGCATGCCTGTAAGTGGCAGCTTAGGAAGCTGTGGCCAAGGCCAGGGATCACGGTTCGAGTCCTGCTGGGGGTACGTAGCGAGACCTAGTCCCAAAAAATAGCTGGGCACGGTGGTGCATGCCTGTAATTCCAGCTATGGGAAGCTGAGACTGGGGATTGCTTGAGTCTGGGGGTACCCTGGGCAATGTGAGCCTGTGGTTCCACAGGCAAGAATAGTGAGACCTAGTCTCCAAAAAACAAACAAACAAACAAACAAACAAACAAAATAAATGTCCCATTTTGTTTTCAGTTCTGAAGATAGGGATTGCCTTGTGCTACTCACAGGTTTAAGGAAATTTGTACATGAAGTTGTATTCAGAATGATAATGTTTTCACACTGTTTCTTTTACTGGAAAGCCATTAACTTTTTGCATTTAGTTTTCAATGAATCATTTAAAGTTTAGTGAAAGTATCAACTTTTTACTAGTCAGAAAATTGAGGCTCTACATGGATTCTTTGTTTTTTGGTAGATAGTATGTTTAGTATGACTTTAATAATCCCCCTTGTAAGGCTGGTATACTGTATGCACAAGAAATTGAGACAAACTTAAGGAATATAGGGTAAAGATTTTTTTTTTTGGTCTTAACTGTTTGGTTTTTTATTTGTTTTTCAGTTTTTTTGAAGAATCATCATCTTCCCAAGGATGGGGGAAAATAGTTGCACAATATATTCATGATCAGTGGGTCTGCCTGTCTTTCTTACTGAAAAAATACCACACCCTTATCCCAGCTTCAGAGGATGAAATTGTGGATCCTGTTTTACCTGCTGTTCAAATGCCCAGGAGGACTTTACAGTATGCACTAGAAGCCCTCACAATTCTTCCTTCTGATCAAGTCTTACCTGTGTTTTATTGCATGAAAATTTTGGTTCCAAAGGTAAGCTATTGTCAGATGTGAAGTTTTTTGAGGAGAAATTATAGGGATGGAAATCAGTTTCTCAACTTAAGTGATAATTGTCTTTTTTTTTTTTTTCTTTCCTACCAGCTTTTGACTACCACTGAGTCTCTCTGCATAGAATCTTTTGACATGGCTTGGAAAATTATATCTTCTTTAAGCAACACTCAGTTGATATTCTGGTCTAATCTAAAAGCTTTTGTTCAGTTTGTTTTTGATACCAAGGTTCTCACCATTGCTGCAAAAATGCAGGGTCAGGCATATTTCAAAATAAAAGAGGTAATTGTTAAAAATTGGAAAAAAGCATAATATGAAATTTACCATCTTAATTATTTTTAAGTCTACCATTCAGTAGTGTGTATTGCACATTGTTGTAACAAATCTTCAGCTCTTTCCTATCTTGCAGAGCTGCAACTTTATACCCATTAAGCAGCTCTCCATTTGAATCCATTTAAGTACAGTGTTCAGCAATACTAATTTTTTTGGGAAAAAAATCCAGATTCATCAAAGGACATATGACCATTGTATTTCATTCTAGATTATGTTCAAGATAATTGAAATGTCTGCTATAAAAACTGGAGTCTTCAATACCCTGATAAATTATTGCTGCCAGTCTTGGATAGTTTCTGCTTCAAATGTGTCCCAAGGATCATTATCAAGTGCTAAAAATTATAGTGAACTTGTCCTCGAGGCTTGTATATTTGGAACTGTGTTTAGGCGTGACCAAAGGTAAAAGATATTATTTTCACCTGTCATAATTTATATAAATTACCTGCTTGAGTAGAATTATGTCTTTGAGAATTTCAGTTAGAAGAATATAAAGCACTAGCTTTAAATTTGGGGCTTTGATTTTTTTTTTCCTGTCTAAAACCTGTGTTTTTTTGTTTTTGTTTTTGTTTTTTTGTGGTCTGTTTTTTATGGAAAGACTTATTCAGGATGTACAGACCTTCATAGAAAATCTTGGAAATGATTGTGCAGCAAATGTTGTTATTGAAAAGTAAGTATGGTAGATTTGCTATGGCTTGACATAAGCAAAATATTTAGTAAATTTAACATATACTAAAATTGAATATTTGTTAAATGTAATAAATATACTAGTGATAATGTATTTCAAGATAATAAATGAGTATTCAAAAATATGTTGGAGATCATATTCCCTTCTTAGTGTATTTTCTTAAGATCAGTCATAATTTACCGAAATTGGATAAGTTTGACGTAAATAAGGAATTAATATGAGGAACATGAAAACCCTTATCTGTTTTGAAGTACAGGGATAATCAGACATACATACTCAATTTTTGGTTAAAACTTATCAATTTAGTGTTACCATGCTTGACAAAAAAATAAAATCCCCCTTGGAAAAGACCTTTTAAAGTTTGATTTGTGTGGTAAGAATAACTTTGTCCACACTCACTGGTTTGGAGCGCAGCATCTCTTTCTGAAAGTTTTCATTCTTACATAGTTTTCAAAAATTTGTGTAGGTGTTTATGAAGAAGGTAATAAATGGTGCATTGGCTTTCATTTTAGAGTTTAAGACAACAGATGATAATCGGTTATAGTTACCACAAAAGATCTATTCTGAGAGTCATTGCTATGTTTTAAATCATTTTCTGTAAATGTGTTTTAAATCACTCTTCATTAAACACACACATTTTGTTGTTAATTATTTGAAATGATTTTTTGTTTTGTTGGCTGGCTAGTGTAGCAATAAAAGTGAAATTTCCAAATTTGAGTTGTTCCAAAATTCTTTGATTTGTACTAGACAAATGTTTTGTTGTTAAATTAAAATAACATTGATATTATAATAGTTAAAATAAATATTGGAAATACTTCCCAACAATTTTACTTAATAGCCCTTTATACATTTGGATACTAAAATATGCTTAGATTAGTTCTTTCTGAGTTTGCCTTTTGCTCAAAATGAACATTTATATAGCAGTGAAGACAAGCCATTGAGCTATTTTGTGCATAGTCTTTCCCCAGAGTGAACAGACTTATCTGTGTTCCTCTTGTTGGAATAGTTTTGTGAGAAATGATGTCTTTTGTTCACAGAGATTACTAACCATGAATTGTTAGTAGTATGAATTGTTTTTCCAGAAGCCTGGGTGAAATTGTGCTCACCTGGCTTTCTGTACAGGCCTCCTTCTGATGTGTACACACTTGCCTTCTTTTGCTGTTACCCAGATCAAAACAGCATTAACTTCATGCTTAATTTACAATGTTTTAAAAGATTTTGATATTTGTTATTTCAAAACTGATACTTGATGTATTTTTTGTTTTGAAAATGTGTTAACAGTCTGTTGTTTTATGTTTTTTAGTACTAAAAGGGAGGACCATTATGTGAGAATTTGTGCCATCAAGTTCCTGTGTTTATTAGATGGCTCAAATATGTCTCATAAGTTGTTTATGGAAGATCTTGCAATCAAGCTACTAGATAAAGTAAATGTGCTTTATTTTATTTGAAGATATCTTTGCTTTTGTCAATCAAAATTAACAAATCAAAATTCAATACTTACTCTTCATGTTGATGAAAGTGTATGTCTGTGTATCAAAAAACCTGTGAGATTTATGTTTCATATTTTCAGTCAAATCTTGTTCGCAATCATCCCACTCAAGTTTGTTTTTAAAGAACAGTGAGGTTTCTCTGTACTGTCTGAACTTCACTCTTTTTCCAGTCTCACTCAAAACCAATGGTTAGAGAGACATGTCCATATATTGCTTCATGAAAAAAATGGAATAAGAAGGTAAAAATTTAGAAAGTGGCATAACACAAAGAGATGATGAATTTTTTTTTTTTTTTTTTGAGACTAGGTCTCGCTGTTTTTGCCCGTGGAACTGCAGGCTCTCATTGCCCAGGGTACCACAGACTCAAGCAATTCCCAGCCTCAGCTTCCCAGGTAGCTGGGATGACAGGCGTGTGTCACCATGCCCAGCTATTTTTTTGGAACTAGGTCTCGCTACGGGCCCCAGGTGGGACTCGAACTGCAATCCCTAGCCCCTGCCACTTCATAGACTGAAGCTTACAGACACGAGTCACCATGCCCGGCTAAAGAGATGATTTAAAAAAAAATTTTTTTTGAGCCTGCAAAGTTTTTGTTAATGATTGTTTGAAAAATGAGTTTGTTAAGTCTGAGGTTACAGTAAAAGGGGGTAAAAGCAAGTGTAATGCTCACTTCTGAACTTGAAGCTGCGGTAGAAGGAATATTTAGTTTGCTTGGTTTGGGTACAGGGATGTGGCCAGTGATCATAGGACCCACTTGTCACCTGTACAGAAATAGCAGTGTTCATCATACATTTGTTTTCTGAAGGTAACAAATTTATTATATAAAACCTAGAAATATTTTGGTGCAAAAATTCCCTCTTTTGCACTCTTGAAGTCAGGGATGATATCTGAGACGAAAATCATCTTTGATTGGCTTTTTTGAAGGCAGGGAGCTCACCCAAATAGAACACAGCAATTTTTGTGATGTTTATTCGCATGTCATATCATCTAGAACAGTGTTTTGAAGAAAAAGCAGAATAAGTAGGAAGGGTAACTATTTAGATGAAGGCTGGAGAGGCCTTTGGTAGGTAACATTTGGGCTGATCTCTGCATGAATTTTTTCATGTGCCTCTTGGCCATTTGCATTTCCTCTTTGGAGAAGCATCTTTTTAGTTCTCCCTGTTTTTTGACTGGGTTTCTTGTTTTGTTTTTGCTTAGTTGTGTGAGTTCCTTGTAGATATTTGTTTTTTTGTTTTTTATTAATTTTTTAAAATTTATATATAAATTTCATAACATTGTAATCCCCGGGATTTACCCCCCCCCCCCATTCCCCTTCCCTCCTGCTCAAAGTTGTGCTCTTCAGTTTGGTGCTTAGCTTGTTTTGACTTTTCCCCAAGTCTTTTGTTTATTTTTTCACTGTATCCCATATATTAGTGAAGCCATTTGGTTTCTGTCTTTTCCTTCTTGACTTTTTTCTGCTAATATAATTGTAGATATTTGTTATCAAACCCTTATCACTTTGTGGAGGGCAAAAATTTTCTCCTATTAGGTTGGCTTCTTTTTGTTTTGTCTGTTGTCAGCTCTCTCACACCATGTATAAAAACCAACTCAGAATGGATAAAAGACTTTGATGTAAGACCTGAAGCCATAATATATACATAGGGGAAAACTTGAGCAAAACCCTCCATGAGTTACACTTCAGAAATCCGTTTCTGGACACATCTACAGCTGGCAAAAAATGAAGGAAAACGTAAAAAACTGGGACTACATCAAACTTAAAAAGCTTCTATATAGCAAAAAATGAGAACTCTTGTTTAGTCATAATACCATTTCTATATATAAATTCATAATTCCTTAGTATTGTCAAATATAATCAATATTTAAATTCACTTTAGTGTTTTACCTTTTTTTTTCTCCATAGTTTATTCGAAATGTGATTCAGATAGGGTCTGTGCCTTGCCTTAGTTGAGGTATCTGAATGTCTCTTGATCTGTAAATTCTCTTCTTTTAAAACTTGAAATATGTTTTTTATTTTTTTTATTTTTATTTTTATTTTTTTTGTAGTTTTATTTTGTTCTTTGGGTTACAACCACTCTGTTATATATCCCCCCCCTCCCTCCTCCCTCCAGTGCTCCCTCCATTCTCTCCCACCCCACACTTTGTTATTTATTAGCTGTGCTGAGTCCATTAGTCTCTTTCCTATGTTAGTGTCTTTTCTCTGGGTGAGGGATTGCGTTGTTGGGTCCCGGCGCCCCTTGGTGTTAGATTTTCAGTCTTAAGATTGTGTTGGGTGGCCAGGTTATATTCGTTTGTGATCTGTCCATGTTTTCTTGCTGCAGGCCTTCCTCTCCAATCCAATCCCCTCGCCTTTGCTTTGCTGCTTTTCCTTATGGGTCTGGTGTCGGGCTTCGGGGGTCTTGTCTCCTGCCGGTGTTGGTCAAGAAGTTTCTTTGAGTTCAAGCTTTGAGGCTAGGTCTTGCTATATTTG